>JAUNZO010004940.1:0-58645 GCA_031894775.1 Chloris gayana
TTGGAGATATGATTTGGTGGATGAATAGTCACTCTCACTTGTACGGTTTCATCTCACGATTTCATAGACAAGTTTGTAACATTAAATTAACTTGTATTTATTGCAATGAGATTGGTCAAAATATGTTATGATGAAACTTTTTGTTCTTAATAAGAGTTTCATACCTATGAAATAGTGTCAAATGAGTTCATCTCATTAAACCCATTTAATCTCTTTCATATTAATTACCTTACCATGTCATCATTTTAGCTGACGTGACGCCTTATTTAATGCTTATGAAACTTCCATTAAAATGGCCTTAGCCATATTACTACCATCTAGGATATAAATATGTAACTCCCTGTCACGGAAAGATTTCGAGCTCTCTGGTGCATTTGGATATTACAGCCGTTGGATATTCTTTGCCTGCTTTTCTAACCGTTCAATGCGTTTCCTTCACGTGCTTACGACGCGTTGTTGCGAGTTACGACGTGATAGGTTGCATTAACCCCACGCCCAAGACCGCGTGTCCCGTGAGGTCCACTAGTGGGTCGCGTGAAGCCAACGCCGACGCGAGCTACTTCCGCGTAGAACCGGGGCTCATCCTCAGATACGGACGAATTCGTTTCCTTCTCATTCGTCGTCCCAGTCTGACAATACCGCCGCCTTGCCTGGTTTTCCTCCGTTGCGAGCGCCGTGGCCTCTCCTGCCTCCTCCCTGCCCCCGTGGTGCTGCCCCGGACCTCACCACATTGCATCGCATGCTGCAGCGATGCCGTATCCTCCACCATTGTCACCGACACTGTCAACGACCTTTCACGGTGATGTAGCGAAAGCATTCCCTATGTTGACCTGGCCGGTGGCGAGGGAGGATGTGGCGGAGGGCTCCATCGCGGGAGACGCTAGCACAGAAGGGGAAAGCGAGCCGCGGCGGCGCTGCAGGTCAGCCGAGTCACAAGGCCACGATGACCTCACGGCTGAAGTGACCAGTTGGCTCATCCCGTTCAGGTAACTGGCCTTTTCTCCTCTCCCCTTCTGTGCTCAGAATCTTTAGCCCGAGCAGATCCCGTGAAGATCTAATTTTGATTTTTTCTCCTTTTTCCCTCATTTTCAAGCCCGACCTCAAAATCTTTCTAAGTCAAGACACAAGTCATTCAAGAGACTAAATTAAGTGCACGATCACCTTTTGCATCTTCTAAAATTCTTTGTTTTTCCTGGTCAATGAGGCCCATCGAGGTGGTACTCATCATCGGCATCCTTCAGAACTGGCCATCGTTTATGTGCAAGAAAGAACACAGATAGTGAAAGCGTAGTTGTTTCTGCTATTATATTACTTCCGGCAAAGTGTAATTCCATTTCCCGTTTTCATCACGGACACGTTGCACTTCATGTTCATCTAGCTGTTGAATGTACTTCGCCAGCAAGGGCAAGAGGCCTCCATTGGCTCTTAGGCCTGCTTGGTTTTTGTAGAGCAAAGCACGAATCATGTGGCGGTGTAGAGCGCAAAGCACGAATCAGGTGGCAGCGCAAGACCGATTTGGGCAGGGGCAACTTGACCAGGTGTTCTACTTGGAGTTTAAGCGCTGTCACTGCTGCCATGTTTTCCTTATCTAATTTCCTTTTTTCGATTACAGCAAATGAATTAATTGTTGTCAATTTTGGTTCACTAACGGTGATCTAAATGGTATCCGCAATTTCCATTATTTGGCTACATAGAGCAATGGCAATGGAGAAGCAGAAAGGTGCTGGAAGGTTTGGAGCGTCAAGTCAGGTGATCAGATATTTCAGTAAGTTTTGTATGCAAAATGTACAAAGCCTTTTTTTTTTAATCAAAATAATAGTGCGGTAAGCTATTTGTTTTAGCATAGTGTGGGGCATGATGGTGACTTCATGTTGTGAAAGGTCACTGGGTCAGGATAGAATAACAAACATATCATTAGTTAACTGGTGCCCTGCTACACACTCTGAATATGTGCCATTTGGTGGAGAATTCAGTTGATATATTCTTTTAGCAGCCTACTCATTGCTCATGAGAGGTGTTGTTTTAGTTAGTCCTTAGTTACATTTCTATTTTACCTAATGCAGAGCTAGGCACTGTATGACATCTATGAGTCAGTCTAATCTAAATTTGGATGCAGGGCATGTAAAACTTAATTCAGATAGGCCGCATTATTCAAATTAGTTTGCTAACTGGTTATAAATGAGAGAGAAAGAAAAGAGGGGCATTATGAGAACTGATAGACTTACGTACAAAGATTTACGTAAAATCTACATACTGCTGAGGTGTCTGGTGATAATCACACCACCCTCCGTGATTTAAGAGAATCGAAGGTGATGTTAAACCAATCTGTTGTGGCCACGTCATCACTACGTATGATTTAAGTAGTTTCTTTACGTATCTGTAGCAGCGCTCGGGCATTATCAGTAGCACCCGTGTTGGTTAAGCACTTTTGAGTAGTATTTTCTACGGAGGTGCAGGGTGACATCCCATGTTGGTTTTGTATGTACTTTTCGAAGAGAAAAAAGGTTTTGTATTACTCTTCTGTGAAGTCACATTATCCCTAATTCCATTACAGGGTATTGTCAAAAGCTGAGCACAACTTAGTGCTAAAATATCCAAATAGATCTTCTTATGGTGTGTCCAAACAGTTAAGAAACCATGCATTCTGACTGAGCCAATGTATCTGCTTTTATAGGAAAGATGCTTTTACATTCTTGTGGTTGTGCTTTTGAGCTTTTCTTATATAAATAGTCTATGATGGCTACAGTGTTCCCTGTGATAATTCAACTGCTTTGTTTTTGGCCTCCCATGACAAGAAGGACCCGATCCAAAAAAACAACAGCTATGTGCATGGCTGCCTCAGCAAGAACTCCAACATGTCATTTATGTTTAGCCTGAACTCCAACATGTCATTTATGTTTTAATGTTATAAGCAAATTTCATTTCCGAAAGTTGAATCTAGCAAAACAATTCTGATATAGCAGAGAGCTCCAGCAAATAAGAGTTGTGCAATTCTAGCACATTTTTATTTGCAATTGATTGCTCCTAACTATTCCAAGTTTAGGTCATTGGTAAAAGAAATGCCATCTTGCATATATAACCAACATAGGGAAACAATGACCACGCATAAAGTAGACTTCCCCTAGAAGGAGCAATTTTTTTCACAATTGCCTAGCAAATTAGTTTGCTATGATTTGTGAACAGCATACTGTGGTATCTTGTCACAATATTGTGTCTGCCATGTTTGTAGTAATTTACAACATTTAATATACTTAATAATTTATGAATAATTTACTATGTTTAACTTAATGATTTATGAATATACTCCCTCTAATCTTTTTCATGTCGTTTCTGACAGCTTCAACAGGATTAAGGAAAGGTGAAGTTTCCTGTACTAGGACACAGTTGTTTGGTGGCATGTGCTGATTTACAGTCTTATAGTTCTAACTAGGCAGGCAACAGAGATAAAGATTGAATTCAAATATTACTCAGGAACTCCATCTCTCTATGTTCTATTTGAAGGTACCAACAGATCATATTATGATCCCAGTATGTATAGTATACTAAAGAAAATAACATATATGTTCATAGTGCATAAATTCATAGCTGCATTTCCAGGTGAATACTTCATGACGAAGCTTAGGTGGTGGCGACATTGCGTTATCTTGCCTCGCAGGGGACCTACTCATGCTATCTTTCCTGGGAGAGGATTGGTTCCTCTCAGAATAAGTGGCTGGTGTGAATTTGTTGAGAATCAGATGGTCACCTTGATCACACAGCGCATAGGTAGAGTTTACAAAGGTCTGTTTCTGCAACCAAATAATCCTTTTGCTCCCGTCATTTACATAATGTGCAGATGGTACCAACACTTTCCGCTTATATTTAGTTGAATAGAATAAACAATTTTACTAACATCGTATTAATCTTCTTACGGATTTCTTCACACAGACAAAACCAACAGGACCTACAGCCAAGAGTGTGGAGTTGTTTGTTGTACCCCTTCCTTACAAGGGGCGGGATGTTGAGGGCGCGAGCCAGGCCTGGGAGCGGTTGAATTCCCGTTCCTTACAATATGAAAATCACATAGGTAAAACTATACAGACACCGATAAAATTGACTTCATATGCCATGACCTTTAGTTCAGTTTTGTCTGCCCTAAATATGAAAAGAATATTGTGTTGCAGGCATTAATTTACAAGAGCCAGGATTAAGCCTTGCGCAAATTTCAATCCATGGTTGTTAAAGGTCAAACTAATCTTCAATTATGGAGATGAAGAAAACCATTAACTAAGCAGAGTAATCAACATATAGTGACAGATAAAATTATGTGCATGGCCTTTAATATGCAGGCCTAACATTCTCTTAGCCTTATCGATATTTGTTTTGGGATGCCGGTCATTAGTCACCTTGTGCTTCCAACGGAACTCAAAGAACCAGTCTACAACTCCTGGACAATTTGTAAACTCCTGGACAATTTGTAAGACAATTGCTTATTATATATGCATCCATCAGACGGTGTGTTAACAAAGCTTCTATCGTTCCATGTGTTGTCATCAAAGAGTAATCTATACCGTGTTCATGTTTGCATTGAGCATTGTTCTATAAAAAAATGTGTTGGAATACAACAAAAAGTTATTTACCGCATAGTTCTGTAAAAATTTTATGTTGGAATACAACAAAAAGACGTTTACCACATACTTCTGTAAAAAATACGTGTTAGAATACAAAAAAAAACCGTTTACCATATACGTATGTATAAAAGCAACAACATCAGTCTACCTACGCAGCAAATTGACGGGCGCGGCGTTAGCGCGCCTCCCTTCCTAGTGAGTGTTACCATAATGATAAAAGCTAGGGCTCAGTGTAGCTCAGATTGATTGTCTTGTTTACAGCAAAGCAATACAATGTGACTTAATCTACGCATTCATGGGAAACGATTTTGTCGTATATCATGCATAAGAAGCACACAGCTGCCCGTTAGGAGAATTTCTCCTAGCAGCGAAAAAAGGGCATCGATGGTAGTTCGTGGAATTTATTTGTGATATTAATATCAAACCTTGACTTCAGAACAATAAAAAAAGGCTGGGCGGTTGGGAACGACGTAACTTTCCTATATCGGTAGAGCAGCCCCATTGGATCCGGGGATATTTTAAGCATTTTGGTCAACTTCACTAGAAAGCTACATGCTGGTATATGACGCGATGCGTGCCCCTTGTTGTTTTCTGAATATAGGATATCGGTATTTGTTGATCTAATCATTCTTCTGAGTTCTGACTCCCGCATAGTATATAGACACAAAGAGTTGTACATAAGCTTAAAAAAAAGAACGCCTACAATCCAGATGATTGCGCACTTCAATTAGTTCAGACGGGAGTTTGGAGAGGTTGAAGATAAACATCAAGCATCTTTTGCAGCTCAATTTTTAGTAGCTTATTTTCTTTTACAAAAATAAAGTTAAGAAATTCGTTGCAATAATACAAGCGTCTACTTGCTTTCTTCATTGAATATTGCATACCATTTTTGGTTGATTATAATATTTATTCTGACTCTGCATGTGTACCTACTACCTATGGTCCTATGGATGATGTACAACGGCGCTAAGCTAAGAGGCGACGCTACCTTTATTTTTGGCACGCTTGTGTACCGATGGGAACATAGACAATTGGCAGGAAAATGTGAAAGTTCTTTTCCGTCCCAAATCACTTATGTCACAGAAGGTCAGAATCAGAAAGTTTTCACCTGTTCGGTCAAAAAAAGAAAGTTTTCACCTCGTTGTAGCATGAAAGCAACTCAACTCCCAGCTACCTGTTGGACCGATACGACATTCTCCAGACTCGGTGCAATGACAGAGCAATGGCATTGGATGAGATTCACTGTTGAATCACTGGCTCTGTGGAAGAGCCTGGGTCTGGGTGGTGTGAATTTTCCTCGCCTCCATCTCTTCTTGATTCGTACTGTAGCAAGATTCGGCGAGAATGTCCCCTGCCCTGCTAACTGTTATGTAAGTTGTTCCACATCGGTCAATGGGCCGAACCGATCGCAGAGGAGGGCCGTGCGAGACGAGGCTGTGTTCAGGTTGGCAACGGCCCACGGGGACGGCCTCGTGATTCTGCCTCGAGGAGACTCCTAGCAATTCGGCTTGGCCTAACTGCGTGAGTCCTCAGTTGTCAATTGTCATTTGTCAGCGGGATTCAGGGCCTCGGCCGGTTCCCCATTACGGGCCGTATTGCGCCACGCGCCAGCACCGCCAGCCCAGCCCAACAGCCTTCCAAGCTCGTGCCGCCTGACCGAGCTTGCACACGCGTCGCGCGTGATTGGCCTTGTTTTGATGGAATCATGGAACGCCCGCTTCTTTTTAAACCTTCGATTTGTTTGTTTGCGAACTGTTACCTGGTTTCTCATCTGCCGTAATTTTACTGCTCCATTATTGGGAGCTTAAGTTTGATTTTCCTTCCAGTCTGCCACCAAGCTTCCGGTCGGGCCTATGCTATTGCCAGCCGACAACGTCAAAGTCAATGACTGATTTTCTGGATGAAAGTTCAATGCTTGACGAGTAGAATATGGTTACACCAAGTTGTATGTACATCAGTTCGCGGCATATCTTGACCATATACTAAGCCCACTTGGAATAACAATCTATAAACGTCAGTGCTGTTGTTAGAGAAATACAAAGAAGCCGCGATGTTGTAATCCACTCAAGAAACGCCATTCGAAGAACATGTTATGCCCAGAGCATCCTTATTGTTTGAACCTATGTGCAGGTTGCAGAAAAAAAGAGCAGCTTGATTCGATGGTTCAGCTGCCTGTACCGTGCAACAATTACAACTTCCTTTTTTGTCCAGAAAAAATACAATTTATGAGACCCACAAATAAACAGAATAAACTGTCGCTTCCAATATGTAGGCAATTGAGAGAAAGTAATGATGTTATGTAACCAAAACTAGCTCGACAACGGAAGCTACGTGTTGGGCCAGTTGGACAGTGTCCGGACTCCGGAGAGAGAGCGAGAGAGAGAGAGAGAGGAATCTGAACGCAAGGTGTGGACTGGAGAGAGAGGGTGCATTTCGAAACGAGATCAGAAACAGAAAACTGAAAAAAAAATGCACAACTATAACTGAACCAATACGAAATCACGTGAGAACTTACATGGGAAAGCATAAAGCGATCCAATTCAGATAACACTTTTTTCACAAAAATATAAACAAGTCGAGATTACACCATGTTGATCACAAGCATTCGCAAACTTGGAAAGAATATTTTAACTTGCAACCACAACTGATCGACGCCTAACACGAGACATCCGACGAACCGGTCAACCGCCGCAGCCGCCGCCGCAACCGCCACCGCCGCACCCACCGCCTCCGCACCCGCTGCCGGAGTTGAGCGCGGAGCCGATGACAGCGCCTGCGGCGAGGCCTCCGACCGCGCCGAGGGCGAGCCCCGTGCCGGCGCCCATCCCGCCCATCCTGCCGCCGGCGTTCTGCTGCGCCTGCGGCGGGTACGCGTAGCCGGGCGGCGGCGCCTGCTGCTGCGCCGGGTATCCGTACGCCCCGGCGGGCGGCGGAGGGTAGCCTTGGCCGTAGTAGTAGACGTTGTTGTTCTTGGGCGGCTTCTTGGCGCCCTGTGCGCAGCCGAACGCCGCTATGGCCGCGATGGCCACCGTCGCTGCCACCGCGAGGATCACGATGCCCACGGGACCGAGCTGATGAGCGTGATGCTCGGCCGAGGCAGCAGCGCCGGCCGCTAGGTGCGGCACCGCCAGAAGAGTCACCCGCACCATGGCTGCTTTCTGCTCCTCGAGAGGGTCGGAGACACGGAGGGCAAGGGAAGAGATATGAAGGGATGGGGGAAAACTCTGACGTGATTGGCTGGTACAGGTCAAAGTCGCGCTTGGCTTGCGAGACTGGACAAGAGCAATAATAAATCACTAGTAATAAAACTCCCCCTTATGTGGATTGCGACCCCTACGATTTTTTCTAGCCCCTGTTCGTTTCATGCCTCTAAAATTTAAGACTGTCACATCAAAAAGAATCTTACTATTTATGAATATTTCGATCAATTTAATGACAAAACCCTATTGATGATTGGTGCTAATTTTCGAGATGAATCTAATAAGCTTAATTAATTTAAGTTTTGCTAAAGTGATGCTACAGATAACCGTCTTCTAATCATGACTTAATTAACCTCATTGGATTCGTCTCGTAAATTAGTCTAGGAGCCTGTAATTTATTTTATAATTAAACTTTATTTAATACTCTAAATAAGTAAAATTCTTTTTGATGTGACAATTCTAAAGTTTAAACCCCAGGAAACGAACACAGTCTGACAAGAGCAACAACTCACAAAATTAAAACAGATTTTGACACGCAGTTGCAACGAAGAAAAATTCAGAGGCGAACTAACAGAGGAACCCATATTTATAGGCTTGGGACCCGGAGGGAACTCGGGTGGATAACAAGAAATTTAAATTGCGAAATGATCAAGTCCTCTTTGCTTCGGGTATAAGCTTTCGTTTTCTTTGTTGTTGAATAGTAAGGCAGAAGCAACGCCTAGTTTGCTGCTAACCATATCATGCCATAAATTTCTATATCGTGTGTAGAATTTTCAGGATTTTTGATGTGAAAGCACCTTTGGAATCATGCCGGGGAATCTGAAATTACCTGATATCGATTGCCGACGACAGCAAGGTGGGACATATAGAAATCAAGTTACCTCCATGCTTTGTGAACCACGCACACACGAAATGTCCAATAGCGGGGACAAATCGAGAGCTGCATGGACTCGCTGCAAAGTAAACTCCCATATACGAACACTTGCCATGTTCTCCAACGTCTCGTCCCTTGTTTTTTTAAAATAAAAAAACTCTCGGCTCTTTTCGTCTTCTCCGACGAACTATATGGGCAAAACAAAACAACGGCAGAGGGATATACCAGCATAGCTGTTCAGGGAGTGGGGAAATTGGGCTGGTACCATGTCTAAGAAACGTCATCCCTGGAACACCATTAGTAACCAACCCACCCCTGGAACACCATTCCCAAATTGTTTCCTCTCATTTTCTACACCACGATAGCTGTATGGAGCGTTTTCTTTTTTTTTGGCTGAAACCGGGACAAGTTTGCCCCTGCCGAGAGACCAGCGCCCGTTCGAACACAACAGAAAAAAAAATCGCAGAGCGCGGCGGCGGCGGCCGAGAGATCCATGGACGTCGATAGCCTGTGCGGCTCCGCGGCAGGGGGCAGGCAGATTGGATCCGGGCCGCGCGACGGCGCCGAGGGCCGTGAGCCGGACGGCGGCGGACAGGCAGCGCAACGCGAGGCCAAGGACGACGGCGGGCTTCGCGGCTCCGCGGGAGGGGGCAGGCAGATCGGATCCACGCCACGCGACGGCGCCGAGGGCCGTGAGCCGGGCGGCGGCGGACAGGCAGCGCAGTGCGAGGCCAAGGAGGACGGCAGGCTTCGCGGCTCCGCGGCAGGCAACGGGCAGGCCGAATCCACGTCGGAATTGCGTTCATGTGGTGCAATGTTATTTTGTTATGGTTATGATTGTGCTGGAATCAAAATCGTGCCCTAAGGTCATGTCAAAATTTTTAATTTTGACTACACGAATTTTAAATGTTTATTGTCAATTTTCAAAATAAAATGGCTGACGCTATTTTTATATTTTCTGGTATTATTAACATAACACAATGTTGGGCAAAAATGATTTTATGATTTATTCACCATTTCCTGATATTATTAGCCAAACAAAAGGAAAAATAAGGTCAACCTAGGCTGCTAGTGCGTACTCATCCACAAAAGGGCAAAAACGTCATTCTACTTTTTATTTTCTGGACAAAAGGGTGGTTATGGTGTGGAAAAGAAGAGGAATCAGCTTAGGAATGATGTTCCAGGAATGACTTGGTTACTAATGGTGTTTCAGGGATGGCACTTCTTAGGCATGGTACCAGCCCAATTTCCCCAGGGAGTGAGAGAGATATACTATTAGTTGTTTCAATCCACGTCGCCGAGCAATCAATTGATCCTACCGGTGGGGTGTTACACCATGTATGGACATAACACGCATTTGTTGCCGGCCCCGCTGCACCGATGCGATGGCGACTGCAGATATTTTAGGCATGGTTCAACAAAAATATCACATCACCAAGTTGCACTCTCATATAATCGTCGCGAAAAAAAAAAGAGTAGTAGTAGTCTCATAAAAAGAAGAAAGGGAAGATCGCATCATACAAAAGGTGATGAGCCCACATCATTCGTGGAATGGGATAGGCAGGATATACGGCCCATAAAGTAATAGAAAGGCCTGCTTGGGCCTAGCTAGGCTGCAGAGGAGAGGAATGCTGGTCAGCATCACAGAAGTCGTTTGAACTCGTCAGCGATGACCATGAGAGAGCCGGGTGTCATTTTGGTCATGAAAGCGGAAGATTCCGAGGAAGCGCAGCTGTTACTGTCAAATGATGCAACGAGAGTCAGGAAAAAAATGATGCAACGAGAGTCAGGAAGCCTCCGTAAGCGACTTGGTAAGAGCTTCTTCAGCTATCCAATGTTTCCGATGGGTCAACAACGGCTGCGTTTTGCGTGTGCTTTCCATGGCCATTCGTTAAGTCATTCGTTGAGGCACGGAGAACAGGTCTGGGCGGCTGAGATGTTTGGTATGAGCTCAATGATTGTATACATTGAATAGCGGAGCGCAGTGCCTCACCAGCACGTGGATGTGCTAGAGAAGACCAAGTTAAACACAGGTAAAGCTTTTGCCTCTGTCATACGATTCTCTCTATCTGAAGCTTTTCTTATTTCCGTTAGTCTCAGATTTTTTGGAATTCATTCAGGAGTCTACTATAGTATATTGCCAACTTCAGAAAAAGATTTAGATTCCTCTTCCCTGCTTGTGTTGCCGGACGCAGACACTGAAGTCTGAAGAACAAGCTTACAAGCTCGACATGTCGACTGCTGTTGCAATTAGTAAGTTTGATATGCACTGCCACCCTGTTGTTTGTTCTTGTTACCTTGCGGTACGCAGAGCTAATTAATCTGTCGTTGCATTTCCTTGTTCAGTCTCCTCGATCGCTGGAACTGTCGCAGCAGTAGTAGTGATCGCTCTCATCAGAAGATGTCGTGTGGTGAGGAAGAAGATGAAGAAGAAGATGAAGAAGAGAGCCATGGAGGAGATACAGAGGAGGAGCCTGGAGGCGCAAGCATCCAGAAGCACTGCAAAAGACGTGGTGATCGAGGTCGGGCCGGTGGAGAAGTTCCTGAACGAGATCCTCAGCGAGCGACCGATGCGCTTCACCTCGGAGCAGCTGGCGGCGTGCACACGGAACTTCTCCTCGGAACTGGGGTCCGGCGGCTTCGGCGTCGTGTACAAGGGCGAGCTGCCCAACGGTCTGGCCGTGGCGGTGAAGGTCCTGAAGGCGTCCGCCATGAGCAAGAAGGTCGAGGAGGCGTTCATGGCGGAGGTGGGGACCATCGGCCGGACCTACCACGTGCACCTCGTCCGCCTCTACGGCTTCTGCTTCGACGCCGACACCAAGGCGCTGGTGTACGAGTTCCTGGAGAACGGCTCGCTCGAGAAGTACCTCTACGGCGGCAAGGGCGATGACGGCGATGTGGAAGTGGAAGGCAACCAAAGAGAGAAGAAGCTGCCGTGGAGCACGCTGCACGCCATCGCTGTGGGCACGGCGAAGGGGATCCGGTACCTGCACGAGGAGTGCGGCAGACAGAAGATCGTGCACTACGACATCAAGCCGGCCAACATCCTGCTCACCGCCGATTTCACCCCGAAGGTTGCCGATTTCGGGCTGGCGCGGCTGACGGAGCCGGAGAACACGCACATGACGCTTACCGGCGGCAGGGGCACGCCCGGGTACGCGGCGCCGGAGCTGTGGATGGCGATGCCGGCGACGGAGAAGTGCGACGTGTACAGCTTCGGGATGGTGCTGTTCGAGATCCTGGGGCGGCGGCGCAACTACGACGCCGGGAGGGGCGAGAGCCGGGAGTGGTTCCCGCGGTGGGTGTGGGAGAGGTACGAGCAGGACGAGATGGAGTGCATCCTGGACGACGCCGGCATCGGGGCGGAGGACAGGGAGAAGGCGGAGATGATGTGCAAGGTGGCGCTGTGGTGCGTGCAGTTCCAGCCGGCGGCGAGGCCGACCATGAGCAGCGTGCTGCGCATGCTCAAGGGGACATGGTCATCGTGCCGCCGGTGAACCCCTTCCACTACGTGATGGACAGCGGCAGCGGTGGTTCGACAAGCTCGACGACGTGGACCGGGACGAACCCGAGCAGCGTTGGTTACACCACCGGTGAAAGAGACAGTGAGATTTCTTCAGTAAGCCCTGCCACCAAGTCGACAGGTGCGTCGATTGACGTGTAGGCGTCGATGGTAGTACAGAGTTTGTACACACATTTTGTAAATTATCAGAGTGTATTTATATGGTTGTTGAGGATTCGGTACTTCAAGTATTGCAACAAAATCGACCGCACAATTTCTTCGGGGATATCCAAAAAAAAGGTTCAGGTACAACAGTTCAGGGGATTTCCCGAGAAATGACAATGGCAAATCTCTTTAACCAACAAAGTTCTTCACCGTTTGTATGTACAAGGAACACTATAGCACGAATGACGTCTTAAGGCAAAGTTATTTTATACAGCAAACAACCTAGCTAGTCCACTTAACTACGTATGAAGAAAGGGTAAGGATTTCGACAGGAGTGGAAGAATTTACATTTATCTGGCACTAGGCACGTGGTGTTCTGAGGAGCCATACGAGCGCGGGGTAGTGTTGGTGTCCCCGGACGAGTGCAGCAGGGTAGCGGCACCAGAGTGGTATGCTGCCAGGTGCGCGAACGGGTTGCTCGGCGCGGGGATCTGATCCTCCCCTTCCAGCATCCTGACGACGCTGCCCATGGCCGGCCGGTCCTCGGGCCGGTACTGCACGCACCAGAGCGCCACCATGCACACCCGCTCCGCCTTCTCCCTCTCCTTGGCCTTATTGTCCCCGGCCGCCACGGCGCGCGCCAGCACGGCGTCCACGTCGCCCGCCTCGAACCGGTGCCACGCCCACCGGGGATACCACTCCTGGCTCTCGCGGCCGTGCAGCCCCAGCTCCAGGTTGCGCCGCCTCCCGAGCATCTCGAACAGCAGCATCCCGTAGCTGTACACGTCGCACTTGTGCGTCACGGGCAGCGGCCAGCGGCATCCACAGCTCCGGCGCGGCGTACCCGGGCGTGCCCCGCGCGCCGGTGATGGTCAGGTGCGTGTCCTCCCGGTCGCACAGCCTGGCCAGCCCGAAGTCGGAAACCTTGGGGTTCAGGTTGCCGTCGAGGAGCACGTTCTCGGGTTTGATGTCGTAGTGGATGATCCGCTGCGCGCACTCCTCGTGCAGGTACCGCAGCGCCTTGGCCGTGCCCACGGCGATGTCGTGCAGCTTCTCGAACCCGACGGCCTGCCTCTTCTCGGGCGGCGGGTCGAACAGGTACCCGTCCAGCGACCCGCTGTCCATGTACTCGTACACCAGCGCCTTCACGGACGCGTCGAAGCAGAAGCCGTAGAGGCGGACCAGGTTGATGTGGTAGGTGCGCCCGATGGTCCCCACCTCCGCCATGAACTGCTCCTCCGCGCGCTTGCCCAGCGTGCTGTTCAGCACCTTCACGGCCACCGCCGCGCCGTTCGGGAACCGCCCCTTGTACACCACGCCGAAGCCGCCGGACCCAACCTTGTGCGCGTAGTTGCGGGTGAAGGCGCGAAGCTGCGGCGAGCTGAACCGAACCGGGCGCTCCTTCTGGATGTCCTCGAAGAAGTAGCTCATGCTCCCCATCTCCACGATGTCAGCAGACTCCTCCTCGTCGCCGCCGCCGCCTCTGCTTCTCGCAGCAGGCTCGTCTCTGATCGACGCCTGATCGTGTCTGCCTACTCTGTCTCTTTGCGCGGACATCTTGATGGCCATCTTGGAGCACATGTAAATCGCAACGATGGAAACGACCGTCACCACGCCGACCGTGATAATTCCAGCTGCAAAAATAACCCGACAAGGATTAGCGACAGAATTAGTGATCGAGCTACGATTCAAGATGGAGTGTACTTACTGATTGCTAACGCAAGAATTCGAGGGCTGAGCGACGACATTTTGACCAGGGGCAGCTTCGATTCGATGCACGAGTATGTGGACTGATGAGATAAGACAAACGGAAGTAGGTTGGCTCTCTCGGCTAAGTAAACGCTTAAGGATAACTTTATGGTCCATTGTTATTTCCCCGGAGCCCGTGGTATGGTGCGTGTAGTGACATGGTTGCGCCAGCGCGCGACATCATTGTTTTATTACCGTTGTCAACTCTGTGTTTTGATAACTCACACGAAATGCATATTTTTGCAAAGCGTGTAACGACTGATTCAATCAGTTTGTGGGCGAATGAAAACAGCGTGTGCAGATGGCAAGATCACTGAACAAGCTTCTTCAACTTAGCAACCGCTCTCTCGTGTCGATTGAATGAAATAATAAACGCTTCCCCATGGTTCAACGTGGTACGTCCTTTTGCTCTTACAAAATTGTTCTTTGATAATGTAAGTTAAGAGTATTGACCAAGAAACCAAGGTCACATTTGTGGTCACGACACGTGTCCTGGAATGCAAAGCGCTGGGATGATCATAACGAACCGGCGGGCAGATCCAAAGTTGTCAACTTCTGGCCATGACCGGAGCAAACATCCAAAGGTACACGTACTCCCGAAGTCTAAACGCAGGGGTTCCTTGTTCTTCCCAGTTGCAGATCAGGAGCCGATCATCCGAGTAACGTGCTCCATGAAGTCCGGTGCTATAGGTAAGCGTCGCCGCCTGAACTCTCCCCGGTGCTTCTAATTGTATAGACATAATTTTTCGTCACAATTCCAACCTCTTGTTATCTGCGGCAGTGGGGGTCGTCATCGGCGGCGTTGCCATGGTCTCGGGAATCTTCTTCAGATGCATCAAGGAGATACGAGAATGGCAGGCCGAGCGCGCGAGGCTGCAGGCGCAGGCAGGTGCGGCAGTCCAGCCGACGACGGATGGGAACGGTGCGTGCAACGCGTCCGCGCCGCGTCAAGGTCACGGTCACGTCAGCGTGTTCCTGGACGACATCCTGCGCGAGAAGCCGGCCCGGTTCTCCCCGGACGACCTGCGCGAGCTCACCCGGAACTACGCGGACCGGGTCGGGTCCGGCGCGTTCGGCGTCGTGTACCGCGGCGCGTTCCCGGACGGCGCGCAGGTCGCGGTCAAGGTGCTCAACGGCACGCTGGACCGGCGCGCCGAGGAGCAGTTCATGGCGGAGGTGGCCACCGCGGGGCGCACCCACCACATCAACCTGGTCCGGCTCCACGGCTTCTGCTTCGACTCGTCCGTGAAGACGCTCGTGTACGAGTACATGGGCAACGGCTCCTTGGACCGTGTCCTCTTCAACAAGCAGAAGCAGCACGCCGCACTCGGGTTCGACACGCTGTACGGCATAGTGGTGGGCACCGCGCGCGGGCTGCGCTACCTGCACGAGGAGTGCCTGCACCGGATCGTGCACTACGACATCAAGCCCGGCAACGTGCTGCTCGCCGCGGACTACACCCCGAAGCTTGCCGACTTCGGGCTCGCCCGGCTCTGCAACCGGGACAACACCCACCTCACCATGACCGGCGGGCGGGGCACGCCCGGCTATGCCGCGCCGGAGCTGTGGCTGCCCATGCCGGTGGTCACGCACAAGTGCGACGTCTACAGCTTCGGGATGCTCGTGTTCGAGATCCTCGGGAGGCGGCGGAACCTCGAGTTGCAGCACCAGCAGGACGAGAGCCAGGAGTGGTACCCCAAGTGGGTGTCGCAGAGGTTTGAGCAGGGCCGGTTTGACGAGGTGATGGCGGCGTCGGGGATACAGAGCAAGGACGGTGAGAGGGCGGAGAGGATGTGCAAGGTGGCGCTCTGGTGCGTGCAGCACCAGCCGGAGGCCAGGCCGTCCATGAGCAGCGTGGTCAGAATGCTGGAAGGCGACGAGGACATCGCGCGGCCTGTCAACCCGTTCGCGTACCTGGAGAGCCTCCACACGATTTCTTCCACCGGCTCGTCCAGCCGCGACAGCGCTGCCGCCTCCAGTGATTCGTCCAAGGAATCGAGGCACCTGCATGGGACCTGTCGTTGATAGTCAAGGTCACATGAAATGTATTCCTTTACATATATTTTTTCTGTTCGGGTACATGGTTCTTTTGTTTGTTTGCGAATTTATACATTGTTGTTTTAGTTGTACCACTTATTTTCAGTTGAAGAACCAGTTTGTTTACAAAAACGGTCAATCGAATTTTCATCCAAATATATGAAAAGCACTAGTATGTTGCAGCTGAGAACTTCAATTAGTAGTAGCATATTTGAAGAAGGTCAACTTCATCAAAATTCTGATGGAAAATATTAGTCACCGGTTACAAAAGTACTCCAAAATTTTTTGAGCCCCACATCACAAAATATGAAACCGAATTCAAACAGTAGAACATAAATAATGAAAACAATATGATAAGATAAACAATCGGACAGACGACAATCTTATTTGACTACATGAGCCTGTCATATAAAATAATTCATGATCTGAAAAAATAAAGCCAGACCAGAAGGCACTAAGGAATTAACTCAAATACTTCTTGACCTGACAAAGATCAAATGCAGGCTCTAATAGAGTTGAGACCAATCAATATGTGATCCTTCGGTCAACTAGTAGAACTAGAATGCAACCTTCATATTCATCCTCCAATGAACAAAGCAGTTGTCACTGCAAGGGAACGTTGCCCGTTAAAGTGGCGGGAGAGACGAGCGATAAGCAAGAAGTAACCACAAGCCATCTGTTTAGAAGACCACAATAGAAATCAGAAATGTTCATATAACTAAAAATACAAATAATAATCAGATATTTAAAATGGACATAAGACTCAGTTACAGATTGGTATAACACAAGTTACAGCTACAACTTGCTATTTTCAAAAGTGATGGTAAACAGATAAATGCATCTGTTGGTTCATTCTCACATTCTAGCCTTGTTTATTCAAATAGAAAACAGATAATTACATTACATTAAGGCTGACAACCAAAGAATATCACAATAAGTATTTGGGGAGGGGGGGGGGGGAGTGGGGGCATTTCCTTTTCAATTTGCTAATCCATTATGTAGGAATTAGTCATGCAAAACACAATTCATATTGAAGTAATATAGTTAAAATATACCGAGAACTATGAGCAAGTAAGCAGCTGGAAACCACCTAAGCACTCAAGTAAACAGAAGTGCTAGTAGCAGAAGCAGTAATACAGAGGAAATATTCAATCACAAATCACTCAAGTAAGAACAATTAGGATACGGCTGAAACAATGTGCTCAAAAAAGAAAACATCCAAAAATAAACTAGTCTCTAACACACAAATAGAGGTCCTTTCGAGTTTTAACCAGATAATACACATTGCAGGTGCAGTAGTTTGCACTGGTGACTTTTGGAAGAAATCAACCTGAATGATTCACGGAACCAAGAATTGACCTCATTGTCAGTCACCAAAGCCATATGCAGACTCAGAAGAAGCCATATGCAAAAAATAAGTATCATTACATTAGTG
Organism: Chloris gayana; assembly: GCA_031894775.1. Taxonomy (NCBI): domain Eukaryota; kingdom Viridiplantae; phylum Streptophyta; class Magnoliopsida; order Poales; family Poaceae; genus Chloris; species Chloris gayana. The sequence goes on from JAUNZO010004940.1 coordinate 17,573, forward strand.
ACTTTGCACGCAGCAGACGCTAAGGTCTTCATAACTTATACAATAGAAACATGTTAAAAAATGGTGATTATTGAAGTTGTACAGTTGAAAAATAATAACAAAAGGTACAAGTTACAGTTCAATATCACAACAGTCACACCAATATCATAGTGTAAATTCAGTACAAGTGAATTGTACTAACTAATAACGGCTAATTCAAGAATTCAACAGAGACAAAGGTGTCCAATTTTCAGCAAAGTGGCATACAGATTTCAGAGACAATTTAAATCGATAAAAACTGTTTCTACATCCGATAAATATGAAACAAGTTCAGGCAATTGAGAATAAATATACAGAGCAAAGGAGAAAGCTTTTCTATGTCCTGCAGATTAACAAAAGACCAGGGAATTGGGCATAAATCCGCAAATCAGATAAGCAGATGGTCAAAATAACACTCTGGAAGTTCTGTTAATAAAATAATCACATAATCCATTGTTTGAAAGCTTTGTCATACTGCATTATTGTGCTGGATCAAATCTTGTGTACAAAATTATTTGCTAGACAAGATTGGTTTCAACAGAAAAGCTATTGGAAGTAATATACATCAAATCTAACTGCAACATATTAGTGCATATGCACTAGATATTTTTCAATGCAAATATTATTCATAAACTTCGACAAAGAACAATAATAACATAAGTAGTTCTGATTCACTAGGAGGGATCACAAATTCACAACCATATTGTACACAAACACTGTCCATCGCTTTGAAACCAAATTCTCCTGACATGAGTGCTGCTAAGATCTACAGGAGATCCACTTGTCCGAACCATCTATTGTAGTAAACTAGAATAAGGAATCAGACAGGTCAAACACTAAATAAATTAGTACATTAGTCATGAACAGATTATAGACAAAAGTTTCAACTAATACAGGATATACATAATGAAATAAAATAAATAACTACACCATGCATGTCAACAGCCAATTGTATAGTTGCCCTTCTTTTTTCTTTTTCTTTTTTTGCTCTAATTTTGGGAGTTCCCAGCTCCCTGTAACTGTAAAGTTGTACAGCTGTACAGTTTTTTTCCAGTTTTACTATATATTAATATAAATACAACAGTAGGGGCTTCTCCTACTGTAATTTCCTAAAAAAAACAGCGAATTATAATATATACCCTCCAGAGTACATTAAAAAGAAGAGTTGTCCTTGATCAATCAACAAAAAAAAGGCATCATAAAGCCTACTACTCGAATATTAAAATACAGTGGTTAAAATCGCACTAATCTAAACATCAGTTGTAAATTCGACAAGAAGATGAAAACACCAACCTGAGAGAGGAAGCACGAAGTCAGAAGGCCTCAGTTCGACTGAGGTGAAGCACATTAGAGCAACTCCAGTGATAGCACCAAAAATTGGCCCCTACTTTTTCATTTGCGTGCTGGATCTCATTTTTTGGAACCAAAATTTTCCTATCAACTCCAGCCGTGTCTCACAAATTCGGGCCCCTATTTTCTACTTACAGGTGGGGTCCACTCAACAGTGAACCAAAACAAAATTCACAGAACGCTCATTGGATTCACGACGGCACCTAGGCCCCGGCCGGTTCTCCGACGCCGGCGGGAGGGCGAGTGGCACGCCGCGGTACTTCTTCTCCTCGCTCGCTGCGGCCTCCGCGGCTGCGTCCTCACCGCACCGCCGCATCGGCATCGCTGTCGACCTCTCCGACGAGTCCGCCTTCTCCGCATCAGAATTAATTACCGAATTAAATGAATGAAGAGATTGAGATTGAGGGTGTATTTTTTCCTATTTTTCGAGTTGTTACCTTCATCTAATTTTTCGACCACTCAAACATGTTTGTTTTTGAAAAGTGTATTCACAAAAAATTCTCATTTTTCATCTAGTTTTCTTTTTACAATTTTTTGTTACACAAATTTTCAAAATTTTAAATTTTTAAATTTCAAACCGACGAAAACCGGCCGTCCGTAGAAACTGGACCGGACCGGTTTGTCCGGTTTTCGCGGTTACCGGTCAGTTTTCGTCGGTTTTAGAACGATGGCGAATACTAGTGCTGCTGCTGACCGAGGAACTAGCTAAGGAGTTGAAGAAAGGGGAAAGTACAAATTTTGATATCCCGTAATACTAGTTGCATGTTATACTTATGCAAATTGAACATGTAATACTAGCTGCATGTTGTTGAATACTATATTGTAAAGATTTAGAGTGTGATATGTTTGTGTCATTTTTTGTGTCCAAATACTTAATTTACTGTTGAAACACTGCCTAATTATTTTCTAAAAAATAATTTCCATCAAAATATTGCCTAAAATCATTGCTACATTACTTATCATGAAATTGTTTCAGAAAATAGGGTAATTTCCTATCCTCTGTCATCCCTCCTATTAAACAAAAAAACAAGGTCATCCCATTCCTTCAATCAAACAATAAAACATGTTTCCTAAAAATTATTGTAATCACGTTTCTCTTATTTATGCTTGATAATATTCTATCAAATAGCCACACGATGGTGTATACGAGATGCATTTATAGTTGTTCATATCTACATGTAAAACATTTAAATAGGTTATAGACGAATCATCATGTCTGTAGGTTGTATGAGTTATCTTTATATTGTCTTGATGATAACTTCGAGGTTTTTAGAGATGCACCCCTGTCTATGGGTTGTACAAACCTAATCCTGGCCAAGATACGTTTATGTGCTGTCTCCAATATCTTACAGAGATGGTCAAGCTCTTCCAATGAGTTTTTTCTCAACAGTCATTCCAGTCCACGAGGAGACAATATGCTGAATGTTTTTTCCTTTGACAAGGGGACCTGTTTTTAGTCTCTTTTTTATATCATTTCCTTGCTCTTGTCAATAAATCTAATTTGGACCTTCAACTTTTATGATCTGTTAATTAATTCTCTAGCTTGTTAAGAAACAATACTAAAAATGACATACATAAATTTTGCAGAGTACAGTTGGTTAATGATCCATGAAAAATCCTAATTGCATTTAGAAGTCAGAGTATTTTACGATGTAAAGTGAAAAAATTGTCATAATGATTAATATGTTTGCAGACATATCTTACAAAAGAAGACCATAAACAACCTTTGCCTATAACTTTGGGCCTTAATCTATAAATCTGAACTGTTTCTAAAAAAAATTATAATTCTAAAAATTTGAACTTACCTTCAAAAAATCTTGGCAGCAAACAGCCTCATTCTTGAGCTTGGTTATTTGCCACAAATTTTTGTCCAGTTGCTTTGTGAAGCTGTATATCAAAATGTAACTCAGCCACTTCCATCAGAAAATTGTCACTCGCATAAGCGTTAATTAGCTGCATTCAACAGAAAACCGTCACTCGCATAAGCGTTAATTAGCTGCATTCAACAGAAAATCGTCACTCGCATAAGCGTTAATTAGCTGCATTCCATCAGAAAATAGACATGTTTCCAACCACCGCCGCTCTTCCCCCAATAGAGAAAAACATTCCGGCTGCCACACCCACTTCAACCCAACTTGTTTACTCATCTTTAGCCATCTCTCGTTGTACGATATTCTATCTCGGCACATGCATTATTACTTTATTATCATTACTAATACTACAGTGCATTGATAGGCACCATTTGTTCTGATGTTTTGTTTTTGTGACCACATTTGTTCTTATGTTGATCGAGATTAGAAGTTGAACAGCAGTTCACAGGCCAACTAGTAGGCCGCAAAGTTTGTCATATTTTAGTCCCACGTCACCCGGACCAAGGCAACGGTCCAACCGACTCAGGCACTTCCAGTGGGGCCAAAACCCGCAAGTAAAAAGGTCAGGTCCCACGAGTCATAAACAGTATCAGCAACAAACTCCCGCTTAAAGTAGTGGTCGTAGCAGTTACCTGCGTCCCTTCCAAAATCGCGCACGCCTTCGGTTCGAACTCCCCTCGCCTCACTCCCTTCCTCCCCAATCTCTCGAGCCCCCTCCCATGGAGTCTCTCTTCGGCTCTCGCCGCCGGCGATCGCCGGCGGAAGACGGCGAGGAGGACAGATCTGGTAACGGCCGGTCCCAGCGTCGCCGCCTCTCGCCGGAGGAGGACGCGGCGTCGCCGGCAGAGGCGGGGGCCACGGCGGGGAATAGCCCCGGTTGGCTCTCCAGCTTCGTGTCTGGGGCGAAGAGGGTGTTCTCCTCCGTGATGTTGTTCTCCTCTCCCGAGGAGCCGACCTCGGGTGACGAGGACGACGATGACGACAGCGAAGACGGCAACGGCTTGAACTCCAGTGAGCAATTTCTCCTTCCTCGCTCTCCACTCTCTCTGCCTCGTCCCTCTCGCTCCATGTTTTAGTTCGGTAAGCCGCTTGTCATTCTTACTGCGCTAGCTTACCTATGAGCACTCGCGCGAGTTGCTGCTCAGCTTTGGTTTCGCGACCTAGGGTTTCCGCTTTGAGTGCTCAAATTATGCTAGTAGCTGTAGAATTTGCCGATTTCGTGGTCATTTTCTGGCTAAAGAGTATGTTCTGGCATCTCAATTGCGCATAAGATCATGGTACTGTAAGGATTTCCACACTGAGGACAAACACAGTCTGTTTTGAAGACGCTGAATTACTTAATCTGCGATATGCAATTTGGAAATTAAACGGTCTTAGGGACTAGTACTTCGTACAAGTTGACTATATGTCAACTGAGGTTCAATTTTATCACCTACCATCTAGTACATGTTTTGAGGTGACGTCACCCATTGTCATTGATGGTGTCAGAAATGAAACCACGGATTGGATGACCTTGGCTCCACTGTTTGTTTGATTACGCCCTGAAATAGAATAGGAGGATGACAGTCAGGATTTTTTTTATAGAAATTTTCTGTCTTGCAGAACAAACCTCATCTGGGAACTTCAGTTTATTAGATGCAACTGTGATAAAATTCTTTGGATATTATCAATGTAGAATGCCTGTAAGTAGATAGTGTCCTCTGTCTTGAGCTTAGTCGTGTCAGATAACCTCTTCAACAAAAATAAAGAAAAAGAAGGAACAAGTTGGACTAGTAGTGTATACACTTCCTTTAAGTCTTTAATTTGAAGCCATAGTAAAAAATTCTTTGGTAGTTACCTTATTTCATGTAATTTTATTCTAATCATAGACCCTGATTTCAGTATCATTGGATCTTTGTGTTTACTATACGAACTTGTTACATATGGCCTCATACAATTGTAATGTGCAGTCCACTTCAGATGATAATTTCCTTTCGCATCACTTACTGATGTTGGTATCTTAGTAAGCCATCAATGTTTTAATTTGAAGTTCATATGCAGATGAGAATGAAGATGTACATGACACTGTTGGAGCAATAGTTCCTTACAGTGAGTCAAAGCTTGCTATTGAACAAATGGTTATGAAGGAAAAATTTTCAAGGTAACTGGATGCTATTGGCCTTTTCTGTCTGTGCTAAAACGTAGAGCATAATATTTTTCTGCCAGACACTATTAGTTAATTGTAATATCATTTTTTTTCCTATCTCATTTGTTAGAACTCACTATTGTGTATTTGTAGCTGTATACGGGTAGGTTTGTTAATGCTTGTTTTGTGGCTATCGCAATGAATCTACAATGGACAAACTTTTAAATTTTGATTCGTGGAGGAACTAACAATGGGTGATGTGGTGGTACTGTACTGTGTGTGTAATGGTACTATAGGCCTTATAATTAACAGTTAGTATGCTATTTGAGTATTTGTTCATGAGATATTATAATTTTTAAGCTGAACAGATTCATAAATGTCTTTCCCTGATCTATTAAATAATATTTGTAGGGTTATACTTTTCTTCTGAATCATTAGGGCACATTTTTGCAGGGATGAATATGATAAGATGGTAGAACTTTTAAAAACACGTGTTACGGATTCTAAGCTCCCTGAAACCTTTGAGTATGGAACTCCAAACGAAATCCGAAGTAGGAACATGGGCACTACGTATGACTTTACCGGAGCTTGGCGCTCCTTGAGCCGTGACCGAAAGTTTTTGGAATCAGTTCCATTCTCCGGTATGAGATCTGGAAGCTTTTCTCCTGGCTCTCCTCTGCAAACATCACCAGAGCTATGCACTGCAGCTGTCAAGGAAGCAAAGAAATGGTTGGAGGAGAAAAGGAAAGGAATGGGCTTAAAACCCGAAGACAATGGACCATGCACATTAAACACGGATATGTTTAGTTCTGTTAGTATACATATATCTTCCTTCAGTTTTTGTTGATCTACCCAATCGATTTCTAGTTTTGGTTGGTTGAATTGTTGCATATCTTTATGGATTGACATCTCATGTAGGGTTTTGATTCAGACATGGATTCTCCAGTTGGTTTAGCAAAATCATACATGCAGTCATTACCTCCTTGGCAGTCCCCATTTTTAGGTGATCAGAGGTTTAACACACCCTCCGGTGGGGTACGCATTAATGATGATGAAGGTCCTTCATCAAAGGTAATGCATGAAATTTTATGCTAGGATATTGATGTAAATATGGCAGTGCATACTTATGTTGGACCTAGGTTTTAATAGTAATCTTTTGTTCGTCCATGAGATACTCTTAGTTTCAGTTTATCTTTATCCCATTCCCTTATAGGACTGGTGCACTTCACACAATTTTTTGTATGACTGCCAGCCCTGTTATACTGACTTACTGATACATTCCATTTCCCTAAGTGAAATATGAAAATGCAGCTACTGGTTACGTCTCACTTTCCAATATACGGCCATATAAACTTCTCTTTCTGAAAAATTGTTGTGCTGGCTATAATCTGTAAAAATTTCTGAGAAGAGAAAATTGGCTGAAATTGGTAAAACAAAACCATGTCAATACGGCCAGAAAACAGAATCGTGACTTCTTGAGGCTTCTCTTTCATTATCGTCCCTAACATATGGCTAAATGCTGTCTCAGTTATGCTATCATATTCACTTCTAACCAAGTATTTTGCCTACCTTGTATAAGGTCACGATGAAGGAAGACTACCTTTCTAACTTTTGGATAAACTTGGAGGAATCACGAAGAGCTGGCATAGGATCATTTGGAGGTTCTGCCGATGCTTCTAAATCCAGGAATTATGGTTCTACATCCAGATTATTTGAAAATGATACCTCTAGATTCTCATTGGGTACTGATGAGAAAGTTGGAGAGCCGGCCCAAGTTAATCAAGGTGAAACTTCTTTGCACTGTTGAGCTTTTTCTTGTGTTGAAAATCATCCAGGCTGAATGCTTTTCTATTACCTACACACACCTCAGCCCCCAATACTTTTATTATACTTTTATGGTATTGTGAACTACTAATTGTTTCATTACTGTAGGTTCTGATAAAAATGAATCAACCGAACCAATCAGTGGGTGCTCCATACCAAGCGAAAATGAAAACAATGTGAGCACTTTGTGATTTTTTGGCATGTGGTAGTGTTGCATTATTAGTACTTCTGAGCTGAGTTTGACATAGCACCGTGCTTCTGTGGACACTAGCCATATGACGTACCTAGCGATTTGCTTATACATATATCAGTATTCAATAGAGAATGTGATGCACATCAAACATTTCAAAAAGTATAGATTTTAGTCCATTGGCATCTGAACTGTCGTGCTAGGTATGATAAACTTATTTCTCATTCCTCCATTTTCGCTTTGTAGTATAAATTATGCTGTCTGCAATGGCATTTAATGCTGAAAATGTACTTGTATGTAAATACTATGTGCTTGAAATGTCTTTTGTAGTTTGCTCACAAGTAAAAAGTGTGTTTTGTTTACCAGTGTGTTTTGTTGTCTTAAGGGTATTGTTGAGCCTTTGAAACCTCCAAAGGACAATGGCAATGCACCTCAAGAGTACCATACTGCACCTGAAATTCATCCTGGTAAACAATCATTCCAATTGCTCTTGACTTATATATCAGTTATTTTCTATTGTAATTATATAAACCTGTGAATATTGTGTCCTAATGTGTGCTATTTTGGCACAGGTGGTACAGATAAGGTAGCAGAGGGCAATATGTCTTGCATGAGGTCAGTTTTTGTTATACTGATTATGTGACTTTTACAACATCAGTTATAAATTCAATGTGTAACTGAGTATCTAGATACTCTGAAGAGTATCTGTGATGTGAATGTTCAAGAGACTGACCGTGTATTTTGATTTTGTAACATGGATGTCTTTCCATGTTAAGGATCTAGTTCAATACACACTTAGTTTAACATGTGATAGCAATTTTTTTAACATGCTTGTATCATTGTATGCTCAATAGGAGTCAAGTCTTTCATCACTCTTTTACTAGCATTCTTTATTGAAAACATATTTAATAATATAACAGTTTGATTATAATTTTCCATGATATATGTGAGGAACTGATAGTGTTGGATATTTACGTTACCATTCTGATACATGGATGGTTCATGTTTATCTTTTCTGGCACTAATGTAGTATCACTTTATTCCATCTCAGTGTTGCTAAGGATGCTACTGCCCCCAGTGGAGACACTAAAGATCCAGTTGCAGAACAACAAAAAGGGGAATCACATATCAACTCAACTTCAGGTACATATGGATATCCCATTGTTAACATAAAGATGTACTGTAGTTTGGTTTCTTTTTCTAAATCCACAGTCCACGCTCTTTTTTTCTTTTTTGAGTCTGCCCATTTTTATCTGGGCTCTGAAGTCACCATTATACTTTCTATAATACAGCTAGTGAAATTTCTGAGTTTCAGCTTTATTTTTGTCAAGAGGTAATTTAGTAGAATTAATTAGTTTAGGATCTGTATTATATTCTCAGTTCAGTATGTTAGGGACCTTCCTGTAATCAATCCCCACCCACTCACACAAACACACACACACACACACACACACACACACACTGACACACACAACATGCTCCAGGTCATCGAGGCCCACCAGCCACCGCAAATAGTTACGATTTGTGCTCCAATTCTAGCGTGATTTTACATGTGAGAATTGAGTTTTGGCATGGTTTGTGAATATTTAAGTCCTGTTGCCAATAGGATAGAAATTGAGACAAAACTTATATTATCGACATCCCAACAATCTGGTTTTAGTTGTTGTTTTTTTTGTAAGGATTGTGCAGTGTGTGAGGCCTCAACTGCGTTTAAGTTTTCTTACAACCATTCTGGGGCTTTAGTGTATTTGATGTTGAATGAAAATTAAAGAAAGTTATGAATTCGATAGCTAATTCCTTTCGTTATGTGTTGGCATGCCCCCAGTAGTTTATTAGGGTGTCAGCTACATCTGGCAGCTGCTTGCTTGTGTTAGTTGAAGAGACAAAGTATCTTATCTTTTCATAAGTTTATAGTCTCACTGGTTTATAATTTGAAGATTGTGCAATTAAATAAATGTAAAGAAAATAAATTCCCATATTTATTACTTTTATCTTATTATATTCCTTTTAATTGGTATTTTAGAAGCTAATATCTACTTATGACGGCTTGTTGATCTATTGGAATTCTTGCAGCGCCCAGACCAAAGGATGCAGACTCCCCAATCCAGATTGGTATGAATGGGTCAACCAATAAAACAGCTGCCAACGGGTAATACTCAAATCTTCTTCGACACTTTTATTTTTGTTTCCTTTGCAATTTACATTTAAGGTATTAAATGCCTTTCGGTACTGCAGTCTTCTGGATCAATCAAAGGCCAACTCGGGCATAGAATCTTCAGGCAATGATGACCCAAGTTACACTAACTCCAGCAGTGTTGTGCCTCCCACTAGCAAAGACTTGACGGAGTCTGCAGCTGATGCTGCAGATGTTGTTTCTGTTGATAATGGCACGGGAATGAATCCAGAAGAACCATCTAAGGGATCAAAACATCCATATGTTAGGCGAGGAAGGAAGAGGGTTGTCCGAGGCACAAGAGGACAAGGGAAGTAGAGGCACTGCATGATATTGTTCTATACTAATATTAACGGCCCAAAAGGGCAACATGATATCTAGGTTGGTTAGAGTTAGCGTCAGCTGGTTGCTTTCTCATACAAACCACTGCGCATCAGCAGTTATTTGTACTATTGTAGGCGACTAGGCGTCATAATGACCACTTTTATGTGATTAAAGTTGATCACCAGGATCAGTAGTTGCTTGTGTTTATTTTCGTTAGTATTATTTGTGCAGATTGAAGAACAATTAGTTGGTTGTATTCTAGCAGTAACAAGTAGAAAGTGTTAGGTAACTAGTGAGTCTAGTGACAGGAGTTGTTTCTCCATCATGGACGCTGGTATTTGTGGCGATGTAACCCTTGTTTGTGTTTCGGCTATTATGTTTTTTGCTGTGTGTATTATCAGTTGAGTTGCGCTTGCCTTAGGATGATTTTGTTCAAGCAGTGCTGGCTGTTGCAGCAACATCATGGTTTTGTGATTCTATTTAGTCAGAACTCAACTGATACTCTAGCAATTGACACATGCCACGTTCATATATGGTGGGGCCTTGTCTTTGTCAAGCTCATGCAGAACCCATTTTTAATTTGTACTCGAATCTATATGTATGTGTATACTGGTCAAATGTTGTACTACTACTTAATATGCTGTGCCAGGTGGAACGCTTGTGCAAGTTGTTTCTTTGTGACGTCTCTTCTAACTGAACGCCTTGACTGCTCCTAGGTGTGAAAAACTGTGTGTTCAGTGATTTTTTTTTTGGTTGCTACCACTTTTCTTGAACGAGTCTTCCTGAACTATGGAACATGCTTCTTTGTTTTTCAATTTCATAAATATTTTTTATATTTTATTAAATGTTGGCGGACTTTAAAAATGTAATGCTAGTTGTATGTGACTCGTGCTCAAGGAAATAGGCATTCCCTGAATAGAGACGAGACGACATCCCTCATGTCTCAAACACGACAACTGAAGATGCATCTGATCGATCGTGCGTCACGTCATGTCGATTCCCTGTACCCGATTTTGCAGTTCTGCGAACAGAAGATAAAGAGACTAGTTCAGATACCAAAGAAGCTAAACGACAGGGGCGGAACAAGTTTCACATCATGAACCAAATCGAGACCCCTTATCCTGAAAGATCCTCGGTCCCCTTCCCGCTCTGTACACGGCTCAATCGCAGCCCATAGCAAGGATCGTCCCACCATGCCGACTCAATCACAGCTCACGTTGCATTCATTCCGCCGGATCGCTAATTGATTCTGGCTAATGTGCCTAGCAAAACAACGCTATATAGTCTGTAGATGACAAGACTGCATCAGCTAGCTGGCGCCGATCGCTTAATCGCGCGCTGAGCTCGAGCAAGCGGCGGCGGAAGGATGCTGTATCTCGACGGAGCCGTTGTACGTGAGCTCCCTGATCATCTCCTGGATGTAATCCTCGCCGTCACGGTCGTCGTCCTTGGCCTCCTCGTCGTCCCGCCGGCCACCGCGTTCACCAGGCGTTCTCGGCGCGTTCGCTCCTCCGTCGTCCCGCACCGTTGCCGGCGACGCCGTGCAGCATTTCTCCAGCTTCGCGCGCAGCGTCGGGGAGAGCACGCCGCCGCCGGTGGACGGGAAGTTGGTGCGCGCGGTGGGCCCGCTCATGAGGCGCGCCGCCTCGTCGTACGCCCGCGCCGCGTCCTCCGCCGTCTCGTACGTGCCCAGCCAGATCCTTGTCTTCCTGCACCAACAACACAAGACACGCATATATATATACCCAATCAGAACACCATCTCTGTTCTCTGCTCTGTGCGCACCTTCACTTTTCACTTGAAAAAAGGAAAAGCTCGAGCTCGAAGGCAAAGGGGCGTACATGAGTGGGTGGCGGATCTCGGAGACCCAGGAGCCCCAGTGCCTCTGCCTCACTCCCCTGAACCTCTGCAGCTTCGGCATGGCCACGGTCAGTCTCTCTCACTCTGAACTGCTCTGGTGGTGGCCACTCGAAAGCAAGATATGAAAGGAGTGCCTCAGGTGCTAGGCGCTTATATACTGCGCCCAAGGAGAGGGCTGCAGGAGATTGGGATTGGTGCTGCTGCAGGATAGTACCCTGCAGATAGATGGATAGATAGACGCGATCCTCTTGGAGATGGATGCTGCTGAAAACTCGCGAGATATTCCAGCACCACGTGGTGGCATTGATCATCTGTGTTGATTGTTGAAGCAGGCACAAGCATTTGTACAAGAACTGGTGTGGCTTGGGCGATACCACACAGACCGGCTTAATTAATTGATGGAGATAGAACTGGTGCTGCAGTGACACTGTGCATCACGGGCCCCGCGCAGGCGATCTTGGAGCACGCACGGTTGCCCAACACTGCCAAATGCCATGATCGCTGCCAAGTTGAGATACACTTTGGATCCATGGCCATTGCTTGTTCCAGGGCAGATGCACCTTCCGCGCGTCAAGTCTTGTGGTGTTTGATGAGGGGGACGAACGACCAGATGAAGCACATACACACACGTGTCGGCGAGATGTGCAGCCTAGATCCTGTTATGTTCTGTAAGATCGGAAATGACTCGTTTGTGTAGCCAAGTGACAGTTTTTATTTAGTACAATCACGTACTATGTTTTAGCCAAAACAGAATTTCCGGAGCAACGAAGCGACACATTATTATCACGATCAATCGTTAGACGTGACGAGTTGAAATAGTGTACTAGTACTTGCAAGGGGTCAAATCATGTGGTGCATACTGCAGAGGATCTCTACTCTCAAATCATGTGTGGTTACACATCCAGTCCGTTATGTTAGACCAGGCGTTGCTTATTCTGAACCTGATCAGGATCACGGTCACGGGTTACATCCACAAAGCAGAGGCATATAACATGCTACGGTAACAGGTCAGAAATCGATGCCACGATCGACGCCTGACTCCGCGGACAGGCGACGTGGGTCACGGCCTCACGGGGCGACGCCACCGGCCCCGGCAGTACTTGCCTGCGCTTTCATCTCCGGGACCGGGAAGATGACTTGCTGATGACCGGTCGGCTCGGCACGGCAGGGAACGTGTCGAGGCCCCGGTTTCGTGCTGTTTCTTGCACCTGCCTCGGATATGCCCGTGCTTCTCCGGCCGGCTGGACAGAACAAACAAGTACTGAGAAAGCACTGTGCGCTGCTACCTGCTGATGACGAAGTGGTGAGTGTACAGTACCACAGCACAAAGGACACAATGAAGGCAGTCACCTACGGATAGGTTCACTCGCACCGTCGGGCGTTGGCTCACGGGCAGCCTCATGGGACAGTTCCGCTTGATTTTTATTATCCTCACTTCTCATGTTTAGCCAACTGATGATGAACAGGGAAATATCCATGTTCATTCCGCCTGCCCAGTATCTGTAGGAGTCGCCGGCCCTTCCGCCCTTGCCAGCGGCAGCCTCTTTTTTCTTCTTCCCCCGGCGGATGGACATCCATCAACGCGGGAACGCATTCGTCAACGTCGATCACCTTATCCGCAGCCAGGCCACGCGTTCAGGTGAACGGACGATCAAGACCATCAGGGATGGCGCTTTGATCGATCGGTCGGTAAACAATGCTGGTCGGTTGCCACCACCTGACTGACGGACTGACTGAACGTGAGAGTGCTGATACTGTCACCCTCGCGCTGGCGCGACGACTCGAGATCAGTCGCTGCTTCTTGTCTCACATGACACATATTATCTTAAAAATATCTCACATCACAACATGCTGATTAGTTAGTTGCACTGCACGTCGCGTGTTTTCCTGTAATGGGGAGGTCTGATGATCGGTTACCGACAAACTTTAAGAACCGAGAAAATACGAGGTTGCTAAAAGCGTTCAGAAAACTGAACAAACCAGTAACAAGATAATGTAATGGATCAGCTCCTCCCTTTTTTTCTTTTTTTTCAGTACACCATTGGTCATGTTGCGCTTGCGAGCGCCCAAACCTCATGGAGCGGTGTTTCTAGCTTGGTGCGGTGGTGCCCCAGAAATCAAAGAAAACAAATAAGAGAGGACTCTTATTCAACAAAGTGGCTGTAGTTTAGTGGTGAGAATTCCACGTTGTGGCCGTGGAGACCTGGGCTCGAATCCCAGCAGCCACATTGTATTTTTTTCTTTTTCCTGCTCGATGGTCTTGATCACCCGACCTGTGCGTACTGGCGTTCCGGTTCAGGTAGGTTGATGCGCCATGCGGCCACTTGGCAAAAACGTAAATCAGATCTCAGCATAATTAAGCAGTCTATTCGGATCTCGGCATAATTAATCGGATCTGAGCAGAGTCAACAAGCTGACTGGAATACTGGAGACTCGCGCATTGAACAAGCTGCAACAAGTTTCTTCTTTTCTGCTCAAGTCTGAACATCGTTGCGTGAAATTCCGACGTCTAAAACTCTGAACTGAAGCCCAGTCGCTAGTGCAAGCCAGGCTCGACCGAGAAGCATATCGGCTATGTGGCGGCGGTGGCGAAGACGCCGCGAAGCATTTGCCTATCCAGCCAGCATCGGCCGCAAACCCGCAAGTTTCAACGCATCCGGTGCTTATAACATGAGACGGTTTGTGCTACAAAAGTTACCAGATGTCTACTCGAAATCTCGAAGATACAGAAAATCATTCTGTGTGAATACTACTTCCAAAAATACACTGCATGGCATAAAAAAAAATCTGAGCGCCAGTCCGTGAAATCTGTAGCATTGATCATGTTTAAAGTCAGTGGATGATACTAATCACAAACAGCCACATTTATTTTTCCAGCTTGCTCTATATCTTTCAAGCAGCCACATTTATTTTTCCAGCTTGCTCTATATCTTTATTAAACATGGTATCTGCTTGTTTTAAATCAGTCCGGGATACTAGAATTTCACGCAGTCATTTTCCCCCTGTAGTACCAAACATGTCATTAAATGGATGGTATTTAGGAGACATTTTGAAAGTCAAACACCATTTTTTCAGTAACATTCTTATTCTCCTGCAAATCATATGTGACATTGTTACTGGAGCTCTTGTGCATAAATAAAGTTCAGGTCGACCTTGGCCTACCGTAGTTTAAATAAATAAAAAAACATTGTTACTGGAAGCAGTTTCCTCGGAAGACATTTTGGTCCAGCCGGAGCCGGGTAAAAAACTTCCATATACATTTGCAAGCTAGTACGAAGGGACGCGGAAGACCATCAACTGAAGGGTACAACCTAATCACTGTGCAGCATACACTTATCAGTACGTTGGCAACTGCCGGAATGGATGAACATGTAAGCTATCAAAAATTCAAAATCATTCTACAGTGGAAATGCATCCCATTCCGGCGGTTCATATACTCCTTGAGCGCCTCGGCTGGCAGCATTGTGCTAGTATGCCGAGCATATAGCTTCCCACACCACGTATGGTTCCATTTTGCATGATGCACTTGGATCTTCATGGTTTTTAGTAAGTCCAATAATCTCCTCTGCATTGATTGGAATTGAAAAAAGAACTTCTCACTTGCTATATATAGCATGGATACAATAAAGGGTTAATTTGATATATACCATTATAAATTTTACAGTTTTGAAATATGCCATTGAACTTTTATAAATCGGTTGGGTGCCATTAAACTTTTACTAGACTTGGAAATCTGCCACTATCTACGTTTTGGGACATATTAGGCCCACCTGCACATATTTGTATTTTCGTATGTCCTATACTACCCCTGAGCTCATCTTCTTCGTTTTGCTTACTGCACATCAACGTGGTTCAATATTATCAAAAAAAAGAAAAATTGTGACTGGATTCCACCTCTGACTTCCACATCTAAGCTGTGCTCTGTAACCCAGTGAAGTGTTCCACACCAACATCACAAGCACCACAAGTGACGTTCGGCAAGGGGAGGAGGAGCTGTCGGCAGATTTTGTACTTATCGGAGAGGCTGCGCTGGAGCTCGATTTGATGCCTCCCCGTTGGATGGGAGCTCGATTTGATGCCTCCTTACCGGATTGGAGCTCGATTTGATGCCTCCTTGCCGGATTGGAGCTCGATTTGATGTCTCCGTGCCGGGTTGGAGATTTTCCTCCCGGATTGGAGCTCGACTTTGTTTTGTGCCACAGCCTGATGGTGTTGCACATCAGGAGCACGTCGCCAGGAGACAAGTCCGCACTAAGGCTGGTCCTTCAGCAGGTGCGGTACTAGTACCCCATGAGGAACGCTTCCATGAAGGAGGGGATGGGGAAGGACAGACGAGCGGCATGGTCCAGAAGACCAGAATAGGCTCGGGCTCGGCTGCTGCTCGGACAAGAACCAAGTCTCGGAAGGATGAAGAAGATGAGTGCAGGGGTAAAACAGGATATACGAAAATATAGATGCTTGCAGGTGGGCTTAATATGTCTCAAAACGTAGATAGTGGCATATTTCTAACCTGAGTGAAAGTTTAATGGCAGCTATCCGATTTATGAAAGTTCAGTGGCAGATTTCAAAACCTTAAAAATTACAATGGTATATTTCAAATTAACCCTACAATAAAACGGTCAGCATCAAGGCACCCCAGCTGCTCCTCCATGGAGGGAACTGTGCATGGATACAATTGTAAGGACCTCGTCAAGGCATCCCCACTGCTCCTCCATGAGAAGCATCTTTGCTAGAGTCCGGTCCAGCTGGAATACCACCATCATTGTCCAAAACACTTAAACACCTAATACCCAGAGTTGATACATGGAGTTGAGGATATTCTCCAGAGGTGGATGATCTGTGGAGTCAAAGCATAGCAAGTTTTCGATGAGATGAATTGAAACAAGGACCTCCGGCACGGGGTCAGGGAGCATCTTGGTCTGCATGCTGGTTTGCCGCTGAAGAGCATCCGTACATGCATGTGGCTTGCAATATCTTCATCTTCACATACTCGGTACAGTATCAATGATGTCTTGTAGGTCTAAACAAAATTTTTAGAACAATACATTCGCGGGCACATTCTTCTGCCTTTTGAAATATCTTGGCCTGCAAATCAGCAAGAGACTAAATTGATAAAATGACAAGCCTGATCTGAGTTATGGATGATGGATGGTATTAACTACTCTATGCTATCAGCAAGAGCATTGGCAGGTAACCTTCACTTCTTCCTGCCCACTCATAAAACGAGGATATCATCACGGCCACTGGTGACTCATGGTCTGTTTCACTGCTGCTTCCACATGACCAGTCTTCACAATGTCTTTTGTTGAACATAATGTATACCGTGAATGTTTGGCCTGGAATATGGAATGCAGTCATACTGCTGACAAAAAAACAGTTAATGAATTTGTATCAATAAGCATGTATAATATTTTAATCTACCAAGTAATTTTATTCATCCCTTCCAAACAATCTGGATAATGCACCTGCATCAAGGGTTGCAGATATAACAATTACCTTAAAATGCCGTCGATGAACAACAACTTTAATAAACATACCTGCAAAGCATCAATATTGAGTGATCAATATATCATTATCCATGGTTATGGCATTGCAAACAAGTAAGAAAGAAGGGCTTCTGTGCTATCTCTGTTCAGAATGCATAGAACTATCACCATCGAACATCATACTGTGTTCTTCACATTCATACCATAAGAATGTGATGGCCAGTGATTAAGAGAACGCAGGGTAGTCATATTTTTCTCTGCTCCAGAACATTGAACAACTGAATAGAAAGTGCAATGGAGTTGCATAATAACTATGTGCAAAGCACATGTTAAACTATACTCACCCGAACAATCCACTTTGTCTAAATTACATCCGAACAAATTCTTGGCTCACATTACTCCCTCAAACAATTTAAGTTGGCTCAATCTACTCCCTTATGCAATTTCTATTTTTTGTTTCTCTTTGTACGATTGAATTTGAAGCTCAAATTTTGCTTGATGATAGATGGTACTATTCTCTATATAAAAGAAAATAATTTATATTTTTCTTAAATATTTCGTATACAATTTTATAACTATATAATTAATATGATATTTGATGCTATTAAACTAATAAAATATATATTATATTTTTTTAACGTAAGGTTCAATGAGAGATCAAAAAAAGAGAGAAATTGCGTAAGGGAGTAAATTGTACTAACTAAAATAGTTTATGGGAGTAAAGTGAGCTGAGATTTTGTTCGGGTTATAATTTGGACAAAGTGGATTGTTTGGGGGAGTAAAATGGACTTTTCCCAACTATAAATATATGAAACAGTTCCCTTTATTCAGGTGATAACAAACTTCACTTCAATATTTCATACTGTAAAAAGAAGTCAAACATTATTACACACAAAAACAAAAATGGTATGCTTATATATTTGTAACACCAAGTTTGTGTCACGCAACAAATGTATCATTATCCTTTTTGCAAACTAAAACTAAGCAAGGTTTACAAGGAGAACTACCTTGCACGGTGGGAATTATAGCCCATCTCTTGCATCATTCTTTCGGTTACCACAGTTCTTTATAAGCATACGAGAGTCCTCTAGTGGTGTCAATTACCTGCAATATATCAGGGTAACGGTACTAGATATAAAACACCAGCAAATAAAAAAATTATGCACCTACAATGCGACCACATCAGGTTTTGCCATCAGTCATCCTTGGAGTAATGCAGCATTGAAAATATGGATTAATGAATGAGAAGAACTAGTTTAATGTATCGTCGATAAGCATCGCTCAAAATAGTCAATCAATTCAGTTATTGAACAAAAAAGAAAACAAAAAAATAAAACTCATGAATCCACAATTAAATTTCCGTAAAAGAAACAAAAAGAAGGCTACCAGAAAGAAACTATGATATGGGCCATGCTCACAATCAGAAGACCATCTATTGTCCGATACTCTAACATTACAGAGATTTAGAAGTGACCATTGTCATATACTAGTATAAACTGCAAAACTAATTTAAATACATATAACAACGGCAGCAGCAGCAACAACAAAGCCTTTAATCCCAAACAAGTTGCGAAAAAAATATGAAAAAAACATATACGATTAGTTGAAGGTATAGGATTATGTGCTTTCTAACAGATGGATTCAATTACCAAGTGTCACACCTTTTAAATTGCCATCCAAGTAGGTACAGTATTGAATGACGTGCAAAACAAGTGCAAGTGTAATGAATCCCCAATATACATCTATTTTCTTCAAATTATGACAGCATGATGATAAAAATATAATTTTAAACTTACACTCGAACCAAATGTTGATGAAACAAAACAAGCCGGTGGGATCTTTCACTAGAGTGTGAACAACACTCTTTAGAAACCAGAAGCACATTCAGGGGTAGGCAATGAGTATACATTTTCATTGGGAATCCTGGGTATCAAGCACAATACCAGGAGAACGAGGATACTGACATGTATCGTTTCTTCAAAAGAACGAAACAGCATCACCAGAAAATCTTTCATGTCTTTTACCTCAAATGTGGTGTAACATCAAGCATTTATGAGGGAATGCATCAGGAACCATGTGTGGATGTTGCCTTAAGGATCCAGGGGCATCGTCAAGATAATCTTGTTGAGGCGAATCTTACCACTCCAACTCCCCATCATCCCAAATAAATCTTATAGTTTCAATGATAATGATACTATTATCAGCTAAGGTGCCAATACATTAAGTCAAAGAGTGAAAATCGTGATAATCTAAGAAAATACCGGGTGTTCTTGAGCTCCTATTCTCATGATTCTTCTGTTGTTAGTACTTTCTGAGTGTCGAAAGTGTAGACCTGTCATGTATATGATGCCATTGCTTTACACTGCCACGTAGCCACTGGATGCGGGTCCATTATATCATCGTGTTTGTCGTTGGATCTTTTTACCAGGATGATATTTGTGTGCTAGGAACCTTTCATCTTCATCAGTGGATGCAATTACTGAAAATAAATAGATATTTTTATTAGTTAAAAAATCATGGTAGAAGTGAATCATTAGCTTAAAACCTGAAAACTGGAAGAGTTTATACAACTCTTGTACTACCAGAACCACCACTTCCTCAGACTACCGACTACCCAAGAACAGGTTCATCGCGCCATTTTCTAAGGATCTTGGTTGCTCAAGTTCCTTGACAGACTTGGAAGCAGCTTCTGAGGAGGCAGGCATGGCTTAGAGGCACTGTTACACGCAAATGTTCAAATTTCATCTCAAAGCGCGCGAACAAGCTACTTGGGACAATCGTTCGCCCAAACATTCCCAGGCGATCGGCGCACAATTAATGCATAAGTTGTCCTTACCTAAGGTGAAATTCCCAGGTGATAGCTGGTTTACAACTTTACATGGCCCGCCCCTTGTTGGAAAAAAATCAGTCCCTGCGAGATAATGCCCTCCGGCCCCAATGTGGTCATCGTCGCGTCCAAGACGACCTTCCCGTACCTCTGGACTCTGGATAGAATCGAAGCAATACCAAATGGTCAACGCGTGAGAGCAAGCATACATACACAGAACCAGTATGATGTAGGCAATCCTACCTCGGATTAGCATCCCTGATGTAACCTCCATGGCCGTGGACCACGGGAAACCCTTGTAGGAGAGGATTTGATCAGTCCGTGCGCGAACGGCAAGCGTCGGTGAGAAGACCGTAGGCTGCGCAAATGGAGGGAGGGGTTGAGCGGCGGAGGCATTGAGGAGAGGGCTGTGCCGGTGGCGCTGGACAGGAACGGGGGCAGCGGTGGACAGGGACAGGGAGTTTTGGACGGCCGCCACATTCCCTAGGCGGCAGCGGCGCCACCGGGACGATGACGGCGATCGGAGAGTGAGCTAGTGACGGACGGAAGGCCCGCAGGCCGAGCGAAGCGAATGCGCAGAAGTTTTTGGGCTGGCACGCGCTGCACGATCCAGGATGGCATTGACACGAGCAGGTGGGCCTCTTTCGACAGGACTACACTTGGGCTTGGGCCACAAGAGCATTCCATGGAAATCTTTCACTTGGGGTTGGGCCACAAGAGAATTCCATCCAGTAATGCAGTCTAGCTTTATCAGTCCAGTAACTGCACCAAAGTTCAGTAGTATATAATTCCTTTTTACGAATAGTTCATAGATAAATTTGAAGTCGTTAGCAATACCTATTTCGACATTCGTGTTACTGTTTGGATATTCGATTTATGCATCGAAGACACAGTGCACGCAGGGCGTAGCCTGCTTCGATATACAGCTCGACTAGATCCTTGAGTGGCAGTAACAGGTATAATTCCACTATTCCAGTTCCGACATTGTCAGATGAGAATCATCTCGGTCAAAACATGTGCGCTGATTCGCGATAGTACTACACAGTAGAAGGAGACTAGCAATCAGTGAGTCAGTCGTCTCGGTCAACACTCAACAGCAACGTCAGTTGCACGAATGGAAACAAGAATCATTGAAACGACTTGCGTGCGACCACTGCGATAATTCCTGCAAACTGCTGGCGCTGCCTGCTTGGTAAAAATCCGACCCCATGGGTGTAGAATTCCCCAGCAGCGACCAAGACTTTCCACGCCAGAATGTAGCATCTGCTGATGAAGAGAACAGCGACCAATCATTGAAAACGTTTCCTGCAGACATTTACGGAAGGAGATGAAAATGATCCTCGCGAATCGATAGAGATTCGCCGGCGCCGCCGTGCTCACGCATGTACCGCTCTGGTATCTGGTTTTCTTCCGTCTCCTGACGGCAGCGTGCAAGTACCGGTGTGTTCGTGCAAGTGAATGTTTTTTTTTTGATATTTCGTGTAGGTGAATGGTATTCAGAGACTGACGCAAAGTTCAGTACCGGCGGCGAGAAAAACGTTGCAGCTGCATTCGTACAATCATAACTCGTGATGAGGTACTGTGTATGCAAACCAATAAGGCCTTGTTTGTTTTGACATGGAACAACATGGATCGTAGCTCATATCACATGGAATAGAAAAATGTGGAACTAATCCGATCCAACTTAAAATGACCGTTCGGTTGCGCATAGATTGGTATGGGAACCCATCCGATTCCAGCCCATTCCATGTCCATTCCATGGCTGAGCTCTAGCACCAATCCATGACTCTAACCCATGGAACGCAACGACGTCCGGATGAAGTGAAAGAAGCTGGAACCACTCAATCCATACCGTGAACAGGTCCATGTGAGATCTATTCCCACAAAAACGAACAAGACCTAAGCGATGCACAGGAACCATTTTTCTGCCTGGATTTTGTGGCCTCCGCGTCGATCCGCACCACCGAATGAGTTGTGTACTTGCTGTACGAGCGACACATAAGGCCATCCTCAGCCATTAACAAAACGGAGCTTCCGGTGATGCTGAGTTAATCGCCACGATACACAGCGGACAAAAAAAAGGCGTAGCGAGGGATCGCAATGCCACTTGGTACGAATGGATCGCGGAAGATGACAAAGGTATAGCTTTGTTTGCAAAATAGTCGTGCTTGCTCACCTCAGCGGGCGTCCTCGATGCCATTTCTTTAAATGGTGAGATCAGGTGTTCGTTCATTTCTGTGCACTGACGGATGCAGAATGCACATTGCACCAGGCAAGGGGAAGTTCGGAGTTTTGTCAATTCTGTGCACTGAACTTTCCTGGACAAGGAAACGGAAGCCGGCGCCAGATTTTATTGCCCTCTCCACATCATAATGCCGCCTCCAAATTTGATACTCTCTGAATCTAGGTTTAGCATCCTCTGCAGGTTCAGCATACCCAGGCAAGGCACTCTGAACCAAGATACTACCGGCAGGCTACAGTTACGTAAACTGAAGATTACCGGAGAGTCGGATGGATGCCCCCTGGAAAGGAACACGACACAGGCAGCGTCACAGTAATGCCGGAGCCACATATTCAAACTGTACGGGCATAGGCAAATGAATCCTGATGCTGCTTCATCACCTAGAGCGAAAATCAAGGTCTTCTTAGATCTTGTTCCGTACCAATAAAATGAATGCCTAGCAGCAATGGTCTTCTCCTCTTGTTCTTGCCTCGCCGTGAGAGTGACACCATATTTTTTGAAATAAATAACGCTATCTGACAAAATATCAGTGGCCACGACAATCTCCACAGAATTGCCGTAATGGCCGTGCATTTCTGCCTGTTTCATGTCGACACAGGCTACAATTCGTTTTAAATCTGTATACTAGTCTAACACTTTAGACGGCGTAATCACAAAGCTCTGAATCGTGATGCATGGCGTGCAGAATTTTCTATTCACGCCTTCAATTTCTACCGAACACTTGACCTGGACTTTGAACTTTTTAACTTTTTTTTGCTTTTCTAGCCACTCATCTTATCCAGCATTATCACTATCACTCTGCAAGGTTTAATATAGCCTTGTGTCAAACGTCCCTGACACGTAGTTTGCTAAAAAGAAACGGCCGGGTGTCGACAGTTACGTATCTAGTTGAATTATCTGTAATCTACCCGGCCGTTGCAATAGATTCCATTTCCTGAATTTTTCCTTTTATCTATTCCCATTCGATAATAAGGTTCCCATTTCTTATTGCGCTTTTGCACCGAACTCGTGCACCCATGTGGAGCTCACTCAAATCATGCGGCCGGCCTTGAAGCATGGGTTGATTTCGCTGCACTGTGGCGCAGCTTGGAAGGTCAACTCTGCCCAAGAATTATTGCATACAAATACTCTCAAGTGTTTCCCATACTAGTACTATATCTAAACTGGTGTTTTACAATATTGTCACTTTTTTATCAGCAAATGATTGTATAAAAGGCATCTCACAACCTGAAGGCCCTCACAACTAGAAACAATTGGAGTGCCAGGAAAGAGCGTGTTTATCGGAAGCAAATTAGTCTGTTAAATACTTTGTAGCATGACAGGTGGAGCTACAGGGGATATTCTACAGCTTAAAATCATCTGTACTAATTATTAAACTTGCCAGGTTATGTAAGAATAGCGTGTCGAAGAACTAAAAACTAAAAACTAGAGAGTGAGGTCAACTGTCAACCACCGACCGCGGGAAATGGGCCTTTGACAGAACAAGTTAAGATAATTAAACCTTTTTTTTGCCTGATGGTGCTGAATTAGTGCTGCCTGCCTTTGATTGATCGAGGCAAGAGCTGCGCGCGGTCAACCAAAATGTAATGTTGTCGTGCTGAAAGTTTAGCGTAATTTTGCTATTATAGTACTAATAGGTGACATAAAAGGGTTATCGCTTGCATCAACATAAAGTTCTCTAGCTAGGTAGATGGCCATATCGACTTGGATGTAGGCCTCAACATCAAAATTCAAACAATTTTGTACCATTTGAAAACGGACAGCTTACGAACGCCTTTTTGGTCTTCAAACTGGACATTATTGTGGAGTAGCCATTTTCCATCCAAAAGAATGTTTCAACTGTTGCTTGTGCACGATCGGCCTACCTGGCGTGCTCGCTAGCCTGTCCTAGGGTCAGTCACTGTTGTTGCACAAGTCGCGGTAGCCGTCGTTGTCTCGGCTGGGCCCTTGGAAGCTCGGCTAGCAAACGCAGATTAGAGGCCCGCCTCCGCCTGCCTGCTCGTAATTTTCTGCGCTTTGCTTCACTGATTGCCACGGGTGGTCCATGCAGCGTCAGTGTTAGAGCTAGTGTGTGTACGCGCGCAGGCCGCCGTTGATTCGCTGCGATTGTCCATGAATCATGATACAACACCGGACGCGCGACCACCGAATTGATCAGGGACCATGTTACCGTAACATGGCACATCAATCAGTCCACGCAAAGGAGATGCGGATAATGGTCTGCTGTGCCATCCGACCTGGCAAATTTTCTTCATTAATCTCTGTACTTTGTTTCACTTGTTCACCTGCTCATCGTGTGTTATACGCATCAGAGTCCAGGAACGCGGCAGCAGAAACCAGCTATGTTCATGTTCACTAGGTCAGTCTTGGATCACGCAGCTAAATTATCAATTCCTATCTATAGCTTGTTTTAGATTAGTACTAGCTAGTAGAGGGTATAGTATGAGTGTCGAGTACCACAGTGAAGAAGGTAGCAGTACAAATCAGTCACAAATCAGGGGTTAGTACCAGTGGCTTGGAAAAGTCCTAGGTACTCAACCCGGATTGGATTGCAACATCTTGGAAAGGGCGGCGAGGCATTTAAATCATTGCAAAGATTTGAGCGACAAGAGCCGAGATGTCCCGGCCCGCATGTGGACCAGCGATTTCCAAGTGGGCGCCTGTGTGATGAGGATGGCCATTGACAGGCACCGTGATGCTGCGTCCTCGGGGAGACGACGACTAACATGACGGTCGGCTTTGCCCTAGTTGACCCGGAAGAGCAGAGTTGGGCAGGCATCGGTGACGGCACTCTGCCACCAACGTTGCGTGTCGCGGGATCCCTCAATCCCGTGAACTTGCTTGTGCCCTTCCTTGCGCGCCTCTCAATAACATAACCTTGATACGATCCATGGATTATCGCTACTAAACAATGCTGTCTCACATGCTCATTTTGTCACCTTCACTACTTGTCGGAGCCGGTAATTTCAACGTACGGATCGTCACAGATATCGACACGCCGCGCATACTTGTATGATTGAACGGTTGATTCTGGTGTCAATAACTTAATAATATAACCTTCAACGGTCATATATACCAATTGACGTGTCAGCTCCGGGCATATACGGTTGTGCTGCGTTCAGCTATGACTGCCATTTTGTAATGTAGGCTTCGTATGAACAAAGGTTCAAATCTTGTGCGCCGTAAATGGAGCAATTGGATAGGCCATCAAACAATTGTAAATGCCTAGGTTTCAAATCTTGTGCTCCAGCTGTTTACTGGTTGCTCTGAAAGGTTCATGTTCTACTTATCATTGAGTCATTGGTATCTGGGGTTGTCTTGGCAGAAAGTGTTCGCTCTAAAAAACAATACTAGGGTCCTGTTCGTTTCCTGCCATCTAAAATTTAGCACGGTCACATCAAAGAGAATCTTATCATTTATGAATATTTTGATCAATTTAATAATAAAACCTTTTGACAGATTTGTGCTAATTTTTTAGATGAATCAAATGAGCTTAATTAATCTATATTTTGCTAAAGTGATGCTACAGTAACCATCTTCTAATCACAACTTAATTAACCTCATTAGATTTGTCTCAGTAAATTAGTTTAGAGGCCTGTAATTTATTTTATATTCTTTTTGATGTGACGGCTATAAATTTTAGACTCAGGAAACGAACACACCCTAAGTACTAGCTGCATTTTAGATAGTGCTCCTCCGTCCAAGAATATAAGGATTTGTTGACTTTTTGATTTCTTGTTTAATCATTCGTCTTATTCAAAATATTTATGTAAATATAAAAATAAAGAAGACGTAGTTAAAATATATCTAGAAATAAAATAAGTTCTAGCAAAATAAACAAAATTTTAATAAATATTTTGAATAAGACGAGTGATCAAACGTAAATTCTAAAAGTCAACAAATGCTTATATTTATGGACGGTGGTAGTACTGTCTTGGAACATGGACGCTGGCGAGGAAAGAATAGCCGCCAAGATGGATGGTTATGAGTTTACTGCCTTGTACTTAGATCCCGACGTTTATCTGCATGATTGCTACACGCTGTTATCGTGCTTTATTTTTGTACGGTCTTCCAGGATGAGATGGACTGCACATATTTGTATTTCATAGTAGCTTTATAGCTATAGCTATGAATTTCCTAGAGGGAGTGGTAACACAATAAGATCCTTTTGCATCATCCTTAGATGTACAAAGTGATCAGTATCTTATGTTTTTGTTTTGAAAAAACACTGCCAAATATACCTTGAGTTGAGTGATAACAAAACACACACACACACACACAACACGTAGGGATGATGATGCAGCATCTTTTCTGAAAGATGAATGAAGATAGGGTCCATGTTGTTACACCCAAAATAAAAATCTAGCACATGCGTACGGTCAAAGAAGCAACATCAAAATACTAATCATTTGATAAGGCTATCAGGTTTAGAGTTCCGATCTACTAAACCTTCCAGCTTATTATCTTTATCGTCATTTGCCTGTCAGTTGTCATGGCACAAAGAATCTGTAGCAGCATATTTCGCTCCATGGTCAGTGAATTAAATTGAAAGGACGACAAAAACATCTATAGGTTGCATCGATTTTTTTTTTTTTGAAATATATGAATGCAAGGTCCATGCTGTTATAAAAATAGTAGCCAATGCACAAGGCCGAAGTCCAAAGAAGCGCCATCAAAATGCTGATCATTCGATAAGGCTATCAGGTTTTCATTTGTCTGTCAGATGTCATGGAACCAGAATCTGAAGAAGCATATTTCTCTCCACGGTCCATTGTATATTGTCAGTGAATTAAACTGAAAATGATGACATAAACATGTCTCTAAAATTTCAATAGTCAGACCAATTGACATTGCCCACAACTTTGGAATGCAAATCTGAAAGCTAAGAATTCAACAAAAAACAGTGGAGAAAATAATTTTGACAACTGATGCGGGGTGACGCAAGAAACGTGATGAAAGCTGGACCGAGCCGCCAAGTGCCAAAGACTTCCATCCAATTCAGACAGCGACCAAACCAAACTCTGAAATTCTTGCCGAGATGTGCATGTTTGCACGAGTATGAAGAGCTCAAAAGTCCAGGCGGTTCGATTTCTCCCAGACGCCCAATATAAAATTTCTTGTCATCCTATAAGAGTCACATTGAAGAGACCATG
The DNA here is from genome assembly GCA_031894775.1 of Chloris gayana. Lineage (NCBI taxonomy): Eukaryota > Viridiplantae > Streptophyta > Magnoliopsida > Poales > Poaceae > Chloris > Chloris gayana. Next base: position 45,016 of record JAUNZO010004940.1, read on the forward strand.
TGTAGACCGTATGATGCCTTGTTCATAGAAATCAAAACTCCTGTGAAACGCCTGCTTTGAACGTCTCCTGATGGACCAGATTGGATTTCTCTCGCACGTGGCCCTATCCGCCGCTGCTGTTCTTAAAAGCAAAATATGCAGACTTCAGGTCAGTCTAAAGGAAAACGGGGATGGAAAAAATGGTAAAAGAAGGTAAGAAAGAGATCGCAAGTTTTGGACTGGATTCAATCGATATATAGCTTTCCCAACAAAATTGACCGGTGACCGGTGTGAGACACGTACGTTGCCGTTGCAGTCACAGATCGCTTAAATTAAGATTGAGATTTGTGTACGTGCACCACCTTCTTTTTTCTTAAAATACCCACGCTAAGAGTCCATAAAGGTTACGGAATTATATCGGCGCAACTACAGTAGAAATGCGTGCAAAAAAACATGGTAAATTAACAGATGCTGGTGCATGCATTTTGCAAATATCAGGCTCTTGGCCACAAAAGATTTTTTTAGAGGAAACTGGCCACAAAAGATAGTGACTGCTAAAGTGTTAAGTATAGCGTCAAGGGAGAATAGATTACTCGCCTGGAAAGATTTCATGCCCTGGCAAATACAAAAATTGACGGTATCCAATTTCACTTTAACCATGTCAGAAACCAGCGAATGTGATTCAGAGGAAAATGGCTCGGCGAGCCACCAAAAGAGGGGAAAAGCGTCCTGTCCCATGACGTCTAATCCTTCAACGCAAGACGAAGACGCCATGGAACTTGGATGCCAAAGCGACTCCTGCGCTCCTTCAAACGAGAAAGGCTGTTTTTCTCACAACAGGAGGGTTCAATTGACCGCTGCTAATTATAAACGTAATCCAAAAGCCAGAGAGGACGATGGATCTCCATCCGAGTCTTTGAAGGCATTAGAGGGCCTTGAAAAGAATAACGAAAGGGGGCAGTTTTCTGAGGCAGAGAAGAGCAGTTCCACTTTGCCTCTTCCGGCTCGCGAAGAAAGAAATGGACACCAGTTTGGTTGGCTCCCCTCGCGGCCGTCTCCCTTTCATAACGCACAGCAGCCGCACGAGGAGGGACAGGACAGACACACCTAGGTGAGGTTCCATCTGTAAAAACCAGCAATCGTGTGCGCAATTATTGTACAAAAAAGAGGGAGAAAATCGAACGAGTGGCTGGCGAAAACAGTTGACCTAGAGCTTAATGATCAGTTTTTTATTGGATAATGATCTGAATATAGTGAAGGATGAAACGGTCTTATATATCAATACATAATAAGTAGTACTGCATTATTCTCAACAGTGACACTATTCTTCCAAAAAAATATGTATTAACAGTGACAGTTGCATTCCTTTTCTTTGGGGGTTTGGTAAGGTGAGCAATAATGGTTGTGTATAGAAACACAATTGGGGAGGCAGATGATGCCTTGCTGTGACCTTAGAGTATATGATTAGAGTATAATCAGTTGCAGAGACACTAGGGTCAAGCTTCAGATACATGGTCTTTGCCTGAAATTCAGCTTAGCCTGCTATTTTCGCAAAAAAACATATAAAAAGAGTGACATTACTTTTTTGTGGGCAGGTTCGAATACCTGTTCGGTAAAAAGAGAAATATGGCTTTTTCTCTGGTGATGCACTGACATTGTTTATATGCTTAAAATACTAGTGCCTCCTTTTATTTTTTTTTCTTTCCTTTGAAAGAAAAGAAGATCGAGTCCTTTAATTTGGTTGGATGAGGCTTTCTGTTCAAAAGCTGCCCCGAACAAATTTAGACGGAACCATTTCAGACAGCTTCAGTATAATATTAAAACATTTTGCTCTATTGGCATCCCATTATTTTTTTTAACCTTGTTGCGATCCAATTCAATAGCACAAGGCCTACATAAAATGTGGTGTGCCTGGACCACTTTTGCCCATCGAGTGAGAAGGACAAGCACTAGGTTGAGCATGAAAACAACAAGCATTACTCGAACTCGTTGATGGAGCTACATTGTCGCCTTCTTTTAGATCCGAGAAAATAACTCTATCTTGTACCATACTGCCACCCATGATCGAATCATATCATATCATGAGAGAAATAGGTTTGTCATTGCCGTGCAGCATAAGCGCTCACCAAGAACAGAGAACTCCAAATGTCCCCATACTTACCACAGAAAGATATTAGGAAAGACAACTAAAACTCCTAGGAATCGAACAGCCCATTCCATGTGAAATAGGCGCCTGTATGCTAGTATGTGCGTTGTATTAGTGGTCCAAAATAATTATAAGCGCATGCGATGCTGATGTGAATTCGCAAGAAAATATGGGGAGGACTTGCGCATGGTGTCAGGCGTCAGCATTATTGGGAGTTTTTCAGCTCCTTTGACCAAGCAAGCTCAAGACAGAACTGAAGGCGGCTTACTCGGACCGGCAGAGCCAGGGAGAGTACAACGGCCACACAAGGCAGGCTTGTGCACGCACGTTGGGAGCCTTGACCTTTCGAGACATAAATTTTCCAAAACAAATTTCTTTTATTAAGCTGTCCGTTTTTTCCAGAATCTCGTGCAGTTACAACTTGCCACTCTTCTCTGTTCAAAAAGAAAAAAACAACAACTTGCCAGTTGCCACTCTTGTGGCTGTGAGTGAAGTGCTGAAACTTTTGTACCATATATGGCCAGGAGAAGGCCTGAGACCTGGTTGCTGGCCTCGAGAAGAGAACAAAGGATCCATCTCACGTTCCAAAGATGGAAAAGTTGGCAGTTGATTTGGCGTCATTTCGAACTTGACGAAGATTTTGGTCGCTACACAAAGATAATAGAAGGCCAGGTGTACCATATCTATCCGCCTCGCATTTGTTTCCTTCTCGAGAAGCGGACGCTACAAACGCCTTCGTGTGTTTGTGGTACGGAACGGCAGCCAAAGATCCTTATTCCCCAACCCTTGGCCGAGTTGCAAAAGGACATTTCGATGAATCCAAACGAAACGACACGGCAAAGCTCTGCCATCCATGGAAGAGGAGATTACTACTACTACTACAAGTTCAAATACAGTTACGAGAAGAAAAAAAACTTGATTGTACGGCCTGTACTCAGCTGCAAGCCAGGGCAGCAGTGCAATAGAGTAACTTGTCACGGGCATCGGAATTTCTCGTGAAGATAAGGGGGATGAAGGGCGGACACATGCGGCCACCGCACTTTTTGGGTCTCAAGTTGCCTTCACCGACCTGTTTCGTCTCCATCCCCCTATTCCTGCATTATTGTCCGCGGAGAATCATACGGGAAAGAAGGCATCTATTCTACTAGTAGAGGGAAGAAAAAAAAGGGAATCATAGGGGAAGGAGACGTTTTCTTTGTATACCCTTGATTTAATATTCCGTGAGCCACAAGCTGCCGATGCTTCCTTCACCTGCAATTTGATCATTGGAACATGTAGCAGCGCTCGTCAACTGAGAGGATCCCCATGTGCGTTTGTTTAGCTCATGACGAGCTGCATTATCCTCCCAGCCAAATGCCCAAATCCATATACTAATATGAACTTATTACATGAACGTGAAAAAAGAAGAAGAGAAAGAAACGGTCATCAACAAAAATGCCGAGAACTTTGGATCTCTGCTGTGGACAGCGATGCGTTTTGCACATGTTTTTACTGGCAACCGAGGTCGTTCCTGCTAAACAGCCACACATGTTTCTCCAAAATAAACAGCTGCGTATGCCTAATCCGTCGCAAGACAGCAACGCATAGCACGATCCGCTCTTGAGCCGGCCCCTTGTTGCCGGCCCGATTCATCCCAATCCGAACGAGTCGCGTCGCCAACGGCCAGCTACAAACTAGTACTGTACTACGACGGCCTCCACGCCCGAGCTAACCGGCGCTTTTCGGCTCCGCCTCGCCGCAGCCGTACGATCGTTATCCGCCCCCACATCAAGTGAAAGGAATCTCCTTCCGTTCCAGCACGGGCACCGGAGCTCGTAAATTTCACCGACCTCTGTGATGAACGGCGCCCCGTTATCCCGTGACGATGATGCAACCGGGGCCCACGACCAAGTGGCTGACACCCACCGGGACCCGAGCCGGGCCCGTGCCACCCGCCTCCTTCTCCTCCCATGTCCAAGGTCAAAACCCGGAGATATTTCCCTCTGCACCCAGCCCCCGACCTGCCCGGCTCTACCACGCCCCACTGGCGCGTGGGTCCGGAGAGAATACAGGCACGCGCTTGCCAGGCTAGATCTTGCCGGGTGCGAACGGGCCAGGTGCGCGGCTCGACGCGGCGGGGGGCTGAAGGGGCGGGCACGCGAATAGAGAGCGTGAGTCAGGGCCCACCTGGCGGCTTGTGGGTCCCGCGAGGGTGGACCCGGCCTCGGACTGCTAGGGATGGAGGTGGTGGGTGCGTATAAAGGGCGAGGTGCTATATAGGCAGTCCTTCCCATCCTCCTCGCTTCGCTCTACTTCGCCCCACCATTTCTTCCTCTTCCTCCCCCGCGGCGGAAGAGAAGAGTACCCAGAGCGTCCTCGCTTGCGGCATATGCTAGTGTTCGGCCTCGGGGTTCGGCTCTAGAGTCCGCTCCGTCCGGGACCAACACCGCACGCCGCTTGCCGGCCGGGTTCGGCAGGCCTGTCCGCCATGGGTGGCCTCGAGGAGATCAAGAATGAAGCCGTCGATCTGGTGAGGAATTACTGCACCTGCTAGTGATTTCTCGCCTCTGGATGCTTGGTTGTGCCGCTAATTAGATAATTATTAGTACTAGTGGTAGTCTGTGCGCTCTGCTTCAGTCATGTGATGGTTGGTTGGCCTCTTTTGACTTTTTTGCTCGTTCGTCTCCCCTCATCAGCGCCCGAAAACAACTAGATGATGTGAAAACTCTTTGAACCAGGCAAGGACATATGAACGCACCAACTTCTTTTTCTTCCTTAACTTTGAATTAAAAGGAGAGGCGATCTCGTTCGAATAAAGATTTGGGCCTTTCCATACACAAACATGGAAACAGAGCATGCATCTCGGTGCCCCTGCCTTTACTCTGAATCTACCCGCGCCTTTTCCGCGCGGGGAAGGGCCACCTGTCCGTGGTCGCGTTCGCTCATGTGAGCTGTTTGCCTTGTTTCAATGCATACAGCTTGTTCCCTCACCGCCCTCCTATCTTTGGAGAGAGAAAAGATCCTTCTAAATTTCCTCACTTATGGCTGCCTTAATATCTCGTATTTAATACGCGTCCTCCTTTATTTATGAAACAAAATATGCTGGCGCAAGTAGTGTTCAACCTTAGATCTGCTCATAATTTGATGTATATATATACTATTTATATTTCATTAAATAATTCCTTTATAATTTTCTCGGCCAGTCACTTACTGCTGTGCTTTGGATTTCTTTTTATACTAGGCATATCTTCCATTTAGTAATTGCTTATTCATAACGGAATAAATTAACAGTATATGTATACAAAATTGCACAAAAAAGTCAGAACTCCAAAAGTGCTCCAGCACGGGCACGCTAATCAATATGTTTAATCATGCTGCTGAGATTAGGCGCTAACCACCACCGTGGTGCACAGAGGAAATCCGTGCCCTTGATCTGGTTGCTTTGTTTTATCTTTTGTTGATCCGGTGGAGGAACAGCCGCCGGACTACTGGCTGCCTGCTCATCTTTTTGTTTCGTCCACTTCGGCCGGTCCACATGCGCCTGCGCGCCGAAAACGAAGCCGCATCTGCCGCTCGCACTCATCTCCAGGCAGCCTGGCCGCGCCGCGTGCTCACAGGGTCACACGTGGGATGGCCCATAGAAAGTGCGCACCACGGACGGCCACCTCCTGCGCCCTCTGATCGAGATCGGACGGCCGTACTGTCCACAATCATTGGCCGCGGTCCCGTACATCGCCCTCGTCCTCCCACTGTCCTTTCGGCTCTTCTTTGGCACGTTCAAACTGCTTTTAGCTGCTAGTCGCCTGACGTAGTGGGCCCACACACTCACATGGATTGCTGGTTGACTGATCATGTTTTCGCTGACAAAACGAACCCATGTGTTGCAAGGTGTCCATCTCACCTGAGTCACTAATGTCATTTGTGTTTGTGTTTGCAGGAGAACATACCCATAGAGGAGGTGTTCGAGCAGCTGAAATGCACCCGCGAGGGTTTGTCCTCCGACGAGGGGACGCAGCGTCTCCAAGTCTTCGGCCCCAACAAGCTCGAGGAGAAGAAGGTAACAGCGTGCTTCTTAGTCTGATGCATGTGTCTTCTATGGATCGAATTCATGTTTCCGGTGAAGTGAAAATCTTGCTATTCTTGTGTTGCGCAGGAGAGCAAACTGCTGAAATTTTTGGGCTTCATGTGGAACCCACTCTCATGGGTCATGGAGATGGCTGCCATCATGGCTATTGCACTAGCCAACGGAGGTGGCAAACCCCGGACTGGCAGGACTTCGTCGGTATCATCGTGCTCCTGGTTATCAACTCCACTATTTCTTTCATTGAGGAGAACAATGCTGGCAACGCCGCTGCTGCTCTCATGGCCAACCTTGCCCCCAAGACCAAGGTGAGAACAGCTGGATTCTTTTTAACAACTGTTGGCTCATTGGTTCTGTGAGAAAAAGGAAGGAATATTTAATTAACAATGATGAGAGGGTAATATATTTGCTTGAATTGGTCCCGCGATATGGTGGCCATGATATTTCTGTAGACTGGTTGCAATATAGTGGAAGGAGGAATCTTTCTTTATGCGCTTTTAGGTTGAAAAGTTTTAGCTATGCCACGTCCAAGATTTTCTGTTCTTAATGGTCCTCTGGATTAGTGGGCATATATTCCATTATTGAGGAAACGATAAAGACATCTTGGATAGTTTAATTGGCATAAAGAACTATAATAGATTAGGTTATCTTAGTTGGCATGTACAGATTTATCTGGACCTTGTTGTTACGCCAAGATTGTGTTCACCCGAAAATTAAGTGGGTTATAGTATGCTTTAAATAATGCTTGATACGGAACTGGAAGTCAAGGCCATATTTCTTTTCATGTATGTGTCCTATGTTTATATTATGTTTAACTGTTTTAGTTTTGTTTGCCTGTTCTAGGTGCTGAGGGATGGCCGATGGGGTGAGCAAGAGGCTGCAATCTTGGTCCCTGGTGACATCATCAGCATTAAGCTCGGTGACATTGTCCCTGCTGACGCTCGTCTCCTTGAGGGTGATCCTCTCAAGGTTGATCAGTCTGCATTGACTGGAGAGTCCCTCCCGGTGACCAAGGGACCCGGTGACGAGGTCTTCTCTGGCTCTACATGCAAGCAGGGTGAGATCGAGGCTGTGGTCATTGCCACTGGAGTACACACATTTTTCGGCAAGGCGGCTCATCTTGTGGACAGCACCAACCAGGTTGGCCACTTCCAGCAGGTCCTCACTGCCATCGGGAACTTCTGTATCTGCTCCATTGCTGTCGGTATTGTTATCGAGATCATCGTCATGTTCCCAATCCAGCACCGAAGGTACCGCAGTGGCATTGAGAACCTGTTGGTCCTCTTGATCGGTGGTATCCCGATTGCCATGCCTACCGTGCTGTCAGTCACCATGGCCATTGGCTCCCACAAGCTATCACAGCAGGGTGCCATCACTAAGAGGATGACTGCCATTGAAGAGATGGCGGGCATGGACGTACTTTGCAGTGACAAGACTGGCACACTCACCCTTAACAAGCTCAGTGTTGACAAGAACCTTGTTGAGGTGTTTGCAAAAGGTGTTGACAAGGACCATGTGTTGCTGTTGGCTGCAAGGGCCTCAAGGACTGAGAACCAGGATGCCATTGATGCTGCCATGGTGGGTATGCTTGCAGACCCTAAGGAGGCCAGAGCTGGCATCAGGGAGGTGCACTTCTTGCCCTTCAACCCAGTTGACAAGAGGACTGCTCTAACATACATCGATAATGATGGCAACTGGCACCGTGTCAGCAAGGGTGCTCCTGAGCAGGTGACGAATATTGCTTGTGATGTTTCTTTTCAGCTTAAGAGAAATGCATTGATGTTTAAATTGATTTTCAACTTGACTAATTACTATCGTTGTCAAACAGATTATTACTCTGTGCAACTGCAGAGAGGATATGAAGAGGAAGGTGCACTCTATTATTGACAAGTATGCTGAGCGTGGGCTTCGTTCACTTGCTGTTGCCAGACAGGTATCTTGGCTGGTGTTCTTGATCATGTTTTTGCTGTTGTAGTTACTAGAGAGCCAAATTCTTATACCAAATGTGTGACTGTACTGCAGGAAGTACCTGAGAAGAATAAGGAATCTCCTGGTGGACCGTGGCAATTCGTTGGTTTGTTGCCCCTGTTTGATCCCCCGAGGCACGACAGTGCTGAGACTATCCGCAAGGCTCTGCATCTTGGTGTTAACGTCAAGATGATCACTGGTACATTCATTGGCTATAGCAAAGGAAATAGAACTTTCATTTTGCAGGTCTTTGTGTGAGCTGAATTTCTACTTTATTACTTCAGGTGATCAGCTTGCCATTGGTAAAGAGACCGGAAGGAGGCTTGGCATGGGTACCAACATGTATCCTTCCTCTGCATTGCTTGGCCAAAACAAGGATTCTACACTTGAAGCACTTCCTGTTGATGAGCTCATTGAGAAGGCTGATGGTTTTGCTGGAGTCTTCCCTGGTGCGACTTAGTCGATTACCTAGTTTCTTCTCAGGTATTATGCAATGTTTCATTTATTTAATAGATTTTTTGACGTGCAGAGCACAAGTATGAAATTGTGAAGAAGTTACAAGAGAAGAAGCACATTGTTGGTATGACTGGAGATGGTGTGAACGATGCCCCAGCTCTTAAGAAGGCCGACATTGGTATTGCTGTTGCTGATGCTACTGATGCTGCAAGGGGTGCTTCCGACATTGTCCTTACTGAGCCAGGTCTTAGTGTCATTATCAGTGCTGTCCTCACCAGCAGATGCATCTTCCAGAGGATGAAGAACTATACTGTAAGTTCTTCATCTTAAATTAGTATTCATCTAGTGTGTTTATATTTCTATTTTTTTCAAGCATATGACTGACTCCTTTCTTCATGTCATCTTGTGAATGACCAGATTTATGCTGTTTCCATCACCATCCGTATTGTGGTAAGTATATGACTCCATTTTTCAAGTAAAAAGAAAGAGCTTACCATTCTCTCGATCCTAATGTCAGTTTACTTTTTCAGCTCGGATTTATGCTTATTGCTTTGATCTGGAAATATGATTTCTCACCCTTCATGGTCCTTATCATTGCCATTCTCAATGATGGTATGTTTTCTTAGTATCAAAACTTTCAAACTCATTTGTTTTGTGTGCATCTTCTCATGTTTTCAAACTAAATAATTGCAGGTACCATCATGACTATCTCTAAGGACAGGGTTAAGCCATCTCCTTTACCTGACAGCTGGAAGCTGAAGGAAATCTTTGCTACCGGTATCGTGCTTGGAACATACCTTGCCATTATGACTGTCATTTTCTTCTGGGCCATGCACAAGACCGATTTCTTCTCGGTATGTACTGAAATCTACCTCAACGGATACTTTGGTCTTTTGGTTCCTTGATCTCATCAATCGATGTGAATGCTTGTTATAACTAGACATGATGTGCCGTGTTATCTTGCAGGAGAAATTTGGTGTCAGATCTATCAGGAACAGCGAGGATGAGATGATGGCTGCTCTATACCTCCAAGTCAGTATTGTCAGTCAGGCTCTCATCTTCGTCACCCGTTCCCGTAGCTGGTCCTTTGTTGAACGCCCCGGTGTGCTCCTGGTCACCGCCTTCCTGCTCGCTCAACTTGTAAGTTGTGGACAGTTGCTGAATTAACTGAAATTATATCTCTATCTGCTTGTAAACTGAATCTTCCTTGTTCATGCAGGTTGCAACACTCATTGCTGTGTATGCCGACTGGGGCTTTGCCAGGATCAAGGGCATCGGCTGGGGCTGGGCTGGCGTTGTCTGGCTCTACAGCATCATTTTCTACTTCCCACTCGATGTGTTCAAGTTCCTCATCCGTTTCGCCCTGAGTGGCAGGGCCTGGGACAATCTGTTGGAGAACAAGGTACCACTTGTCTGAGTCATTGGATTGGTTAATTGCCACTCCTTGTAAATTGGAGCAAACTGATGATATTGTGAATTCTGTTTTGCAGACCGCGTTCACTACCAAGAAAGATTACGGTAGAGAGGAGAGGGAGGCGCAATGGGCTGCCGCGCAGAGGACGCTGCACGGTCTGCAGCCACCGGAGGTCGCTTCCAACACTCTGTTCAACGAGAAGAGCAGCTACCGCGAGCTCTCGGAGATCGCTGAGCAGGCCAAGAGACGAGCTGAGATCGCGAGGCTGAGGGAGCTCAACACCCTCAAGGGCCACGTCGAGTCGGTGGTGAAGCTCAAGGGGCTGGACATTGACACCATCCAGCAGAACTACACCGTGTGAGAGACCCCCGGATGTCGACGAAACCTTTCCAGCCGGTATTGGGACCGGACCTCTGAATCTGATTAAAGAAAATTTTCGTTGAAAATCAAACGTGTGGCTGATCTGACTGAACAGCCCCTAGTTGTAAAGTCCTATACCACCAAATACTTCTATATGATGGTATGGTTGGGTGCCCGTCCTTCTAGAGAATTTTTCTGTTTACCGTTTTACTAGTGGAAGTGCGTCTTGTAATCGTGTTGTGCTTTTTTTCTAACTACCCGGTGATCTTGCGGAAGCAAGATGGAGAAATAATGCAAATTTTTCTGCCGAATGAACATCAGGACATGCATAATCTCCTTTCGAGTAATACATACTAGATCGCTCTTGTCTGATACTAGTATTTGGGAACACGAAAGTTTCTGTATGTCCCTGTTTTATGCCTGCAGCTTCTGCAATGTCTTTTGTATACGTGCTGTTTTTATCTGCCGAAATAAAGATAAAAGGGCAGTCGATGATATTAGGAGTTTGCCTTAGGCCCTCAGCCCTAAAGCATATCGAATGGTCACAGGATTGTCCTCCGTCTCCCGAAATTCTTTCCACAGTGCAATTTCTTTCACCGAACAACTGCTAACTGGTTGAGCTTCGTTGAGTGAATTCAGCAAAGAAATAGGGGACGACCCTTTTATGGAAAAAAGATCAGAAAAAATGTTTTTTATTAGGCAGACACTTGAACTGATTTGGGAGCAACCTAATATGGCTATAAGGCTACTCCCAATGGGGAGTTTCATTTCATTGTTTCCAACGTGCTCACATAAGCAACAAGTGTGAATGAAATACCTCATGCAATGCATAGTTTTATTTTGTTGTTTCCTAGGTAACACATGCAAGAGAGAAATGTCTTGGAAACAATGTAGAGATGGTTTCATCTAGATGAAACCTATTTCTTCTCTCTCCTTATTAATTTCCTGTCACATCAATGAAATTGCTTACATGGCAGCTCATTTATTGAAAATGAAACTCCCATTGTGAGTAGCTTAAGCTCCGTCGCAATGTCTGTGGCGAGGCCCTATACATTGAAACATGAAAGCAGGGAATGGTACAAGCAAAAGTACTCGTTTGTGCTGCGTCATTCGTATTCGTAGATTCCGAAAAGCCAAAGTAAAACCCACCATGAAAATAAAAAGTTATATTCTACTACACACTAGACGAGAACCGAACAATACCAAGCGAATCGCAAGAATGCACCAAAGTGATATATACTATACTACTTCGCAAAAATAAAGAAAATAAAAGAAATACCAAAGTGATATGACGGAATAGTTCACTTACAATTGCCTTTCCCTTTCACCCCTTTCGCATCCAATACGACGAGTACGATCGCAGCTAGAATAGCGCCACGGCGGAAAAGCGCGCACGAGAGACGTACGGAAAAGGCCGCGGCGGCGCCGGCTGAAAGGCACCGGCCATCCGATCCGATTGGATTGGATCCACGAGGCCTATCACGCCATGTCGCGGTCATCCGCCCACGCCTTGCCCCGTTCCCTGCCCGTGGCCTGCGCACCACCGGTAGTGCGCGTCGCTGGCCGCGCTGTCCTTGAGCATCCATCGCTCCGCTGCTACAGCCACTGGCATGGCGCGTCCCTCCCGGGAAGACAGCGAAAAAAAAAGAGAGTGGATTCCTGTTCGTGCCGTCGCGTCCTGCTGCGGCCGGGAACCGGTGGACGCCGCTCGTCCATCCAAAGTGGCCGCTGCGCGACGGGCCATGCCTGACACTGTCCTTTATTCTCCCAAACCCGCCAATCATCATCACGTCGTGCCACATAATGCAGTGTTCTTGTTCCCTTGCCTTTGGATGAACTGGTGCAGGTACTGGTAGGCATCTTCTTTTCGTTTCTTTCCTTTTTTTCGTGTGCTGTCTCTATAGGAATTAATTGAGGATCCGTTTTTTATGCAGACTGTGCGGGCAGACAGTGAGCACAGAGGTAGAAAATACCACTACTAGTACATTTTGTTCGGTTCGGGTCGTTTTCCACAGGAATAGGAATTACGGATCACCACGCTAGCAAAAGGTACAGTGGTATTCCTGACCGTGGGCATGGAACAGCTAAAAGAAGAAGCGTCCAACTGAAACAACCCATCACTCGCTGATATGACGAATCTTTCTTCCGTTCGGGTACAAATTAGCCATCTACGCGCTGCTGCTGCTGGGACCAGCCATTGTTCATGCCTCGTGTATGTACCTGCTGGTCTTTCTTTTCGCTTAGAGAGAGAGAGAGAGGGGAAAGAGAGAGAAGATTGTGTCGATCTTACTGTTTGCCGAACGGAACGATTTCCAATCATCATGTGTACATTATTCAGATCCTCACGGCTCGGGAACGACTGGATGAGCTTAAAAGAGGAGACAGGCGCAGCTGAGGCCGTGGGCAGGATAAGAAGATGTCTGTTAGGTTGATGTGGGGTAGGCGGCAAGCGAAGCATTTGGCATCAACGGCCAAAAGAGGTGGAGAGGCTAGGTGCTCATAATCCAGATTTGAGAGCAAAGCAAAGCCGTAACGCTGGACTGAATGATTGATCGGTCCAACCGGCCGGTGTAGGCAGGGCCGGCAGACCAAGACATTACAAGATGTGTGATCTCGCTTTCTTTTGAATGAATGAGCGCGGCTGACTCAGCAGCGACGAAACCGGTGCGTCCAGCTTTTTTCCATTGGGAAATGATAAGCGTGCAAGAAATTGGCATTGATTCTGACGAGATAGAATGGGATGGGATCAAGACCTACCCTGCCCCAAAGGGAGATTCGAAACTCTCTTTTTTTTTAATGGTAATTGCTCCCTTGCTCCTCTCATCCCGGAGGAATCATCCCCAACAAAAAGAAAGTTTTCAGGACGCGAAAATGTGACGACAAAAAGCTTTATCACTTTAGCTTCTTTTTTAAGATTAGCTGCATCACTTTACTAGTACTGGGCTCCCGGAGATGGGCTGTTTTGTTCCGGGAAGAAACCACCGTGAGCTACACGGGCCAGATGTATCCATCGAACGATAGAATCACTAGCAGAGTTAATTGGGCCCTACTGGCCCAGACCCGTCTCTCGCCAGTCTTTTTACTTGAGAAAAGTCCTATTTTGCTTCCTCAACAATAAGGGGTATTGCTAGGTCACTCCTTAACTATAAAACCGGATATCCGGACCCTCGAACTATTGACCTAGGTGCAATTCCACTCCTCGGCGGTTTTAGACGGTGGTTTTGTCGATGTGGCATAGTGAGTCCCA
>JAUNZO010004941.1:0-48386 GCA_031894775.1 Chloris gayana
CTGTTCGTTCCCCCTATCTAATTTTTAGAGGCCAAATCAAAAGTTAATTTTATCATTTTCGAAAGATTAAATAAAGTTTCAATCTCGAAACTAATCGTAGACTTCCTATCTAATTCACGAGACTGAATCCAACGAGGGTAATTATAGCTGTTATTAGAAGATGTTTACCGTAGCATCACCGTAGCAGAAACATAGATTAATTAGGATCATTAGATTCGTCTCGCAAATTAGGAGGGTCGCGACATAGTGCTTTGTTATTAAATTAATAAAAGATCTACTAAATAAGTAAGATTCTTTTCGACGTGACAAAGATCTAAATTTTGTATGCAAACGAACGGGGCCTGGGCCAGGGAAGGTATTACTCCACATCTCAGCCCAACAGTATCTTCAATACAATCCCAGCCCAACTTTTGTAATAGCGATATTAATTGAATTTTGTTCAGTACGTGTGTTAATTGAACACACGGAAACGACAAATTTTGTTTAGTGGAGCCAAAATTATTACGGGCATAAGAGAAATTTCATTTTCCTATTACTAACATACGAGAACTATATACTGACAAAATATTTTGTTAGTTGTCAATCCACAAAATGTAGTTTTATTTTTCTTTCGGTACTATAGAAAGTTTGACGGACGATCTTTTGGCCAGTGATGAGATAACCCAACGGCCGGTGGGGAACGTACTACATGCTCGTAGACGTAGCCAGCCTCGGTAAACCTGAGGTTTATAGCCCACTTGCATGATGATGATGATGCAAACAGGATTTGCTTTTTCTGGCAATGAAGGGACCAGAAAATGAAAATCCCGGTCAGCCAATAAGGTGTAGGACAAGGACAGACAACATATATAAGACGTTTTCTCACGGAAATCTTCGATTAAAAAAGAGCACGCGTCAGAGCTCCAATTAATTCGTTATCATTATTGGAACGAGGCGGCGACGACTCTTCACACACAGAGGAGATCTAATGATCCTGCTTAATGTACCTGTCCCCAAATGTACGTACGTCAGCCTTTGTCAGTATATGATACGTATGTACGTGGTGATGTAGAAGAGTCAGAAGGCAGAGCGCCGTTTATCTCACAACAGTTTGGTGGAGAGGCGCATCAGCCTTCCACACCGTAGTGGTAGTGTGGTAACTGCCTTTTATCTACCTTCCGCCTAGCACCAAAATTATATTCCGCGCGGCAGGTTACGGTTGGTACAAGTTTTTTCCGCTAAACCATAAATTCTAAAAACAACTGGCGTGAGGAAAAAAAGAAACAAATCGGGTGTTTCCTAGGCATGGCAATTCGGGCCGGGTACCCGAAACCTCGGTAGGTACCCGACCCGATGGGGCCGGGTATGGGGCTGATTTTTTACCCGTGGGTGAGACCTGTATCCAACCCGGTTTGATTCGGTACGGGGCGGGTCGGTCACCCGAAAACAGTCCACCAACGTTTATTAGCCCAGTCCACTAGGTCGTGTAGCCTACAATACATCTTTCATCCAACAACAGCCTCAACAAATACGGCCCACATTCTATTTCTTTTCTAAAGCCCATCCACATGCGAAGCCACTCCATCAAGAAGCCCACCAAGAAATGTCAACAAAACAAAAGAAGCCCATCAGTCTAGTAGCATGGGATGAACCCGATGGGTACTCGATACCCGCCCGAAACCCGACGGGTTCGGGCACGGGTGTGAATTTTTACCCATGGGTCCGAGTCCGGATCTAAAATTTTACCCGCAATCTATAGTGCTGACGGGTGGGTATTTGCTATACCCGACCCGAACCCGACCGATTGCCATCCCCAGTGTTTCCGTCTATACGCGCAAGCGCAACGTTCCTCGCAGCTCATCTCTTGGGATCGCTATCCAGTTATTAACGTGCGGGGTCCAGAAACATAGACAGGGATCAGAAAAAGACAAAAGACGTCTCGCCGAAAGTTTTCAGTTAAAACGACGTTCCTGCTGTGATCCATTCAAAGCCTTGAGCATCAGCGAGTGATGCATGTTAACAGGGCGGCTACGACTTGCCTTTCACAATTGCTACGACGTGCATGATCTAACTGTGGACGGATGTATGTACGTGTGTCTCAACTTGCCTCTTCAAGACTGCAGAGAAAAAGAAGAAGACACTACGAATGAACGGATACTACACGCACTACTGCAAGCGACGGGTGGTTCATTCCTCTCACCTTAAAGTTGCATACTACTGCGTCCCGTAAAAAATTAGATAGGAGTTTTCTGGTACAAAATAGTATCCATTATTTTCTCACAACTAATGAGCAACGGTGTATATTTAATTTCAAAAATAAACAATTAATGATCATTATTAAGGGTAATATTACCAAAATAATATATTTATAATATAAAATTATTATAATTATTAAGTTGAACGGTTTCATATGAATTTACTATAAATCTAATTAATCATCATCATTATTATAGCCAATTTTTAATGTATTAAACACAAATTTGTAAGAATAAAAAATATTGATTTTTAGTGCAATTACTAAACTATTCTTCAACTAATGGCTATTAGTTGAGGAAAATAACGGTCATTATTTTGTATCAGAAAACTACTAAAAAAGTAGAGGCACCTTCACTGGTGCTCTAGACCCGGCCTCCTGTCATAGGGATTTAATTGCAGGTCATTGTCGATCGCGCCTCTTTAATTAATGGCCGGGTAGCTTTCAGCAAAAATAACCAGCCGGCTTTTTTGCCCCTGGGCGGCTGCGAATCCACGGCGGCTGTTCTACTGTCCACTGGACTGTGTCACTACAAACGCTTTGTAGTGGATGGATTAAAACGTTGAGCACTTATCCTCCGTGCTACTACCCTGACCACCAGTACAACACTACCGGAAAATGAAAGTTTGCCGTGTGCAGCTGATAGAACACACGGCAAACAACCTATTTGCCGTGTGTCTTTAGTCATACACACAGCAAAGCAGCAGCACACGGCAAAATACAGCTTCGCCGTGTGCCTAACGAACGGCACACGACAAAGAGACACTTTACCGTGTGCGTAAAATCAGGTACACGGCAAAGATGGAATTTACCGTGTATCAACAGTCATGAACACGGCAAAGAAACTCCGTTAAACTTTCGCGGTCACCCAACCGACGGACGTTAGTGGAAAAACCTCATTTACCGTGTGCCAGGATTTTGGCACACGGCAAAATCTCTTGTTTGCCGTGTGCCATGACCTCGGCACACGGCAAAGCTTCTCTTTGCCGTGTGCCTAGACAAGGCACACGGCGAATAAGGAAAAAAATATTGCCATTTGCCTTCCAAAATTTTTCTCTAGTCTACATACCATGTTTGGTACTACATGTTCGAATTTGATGCATTTCTAGCTCTCTTTACTATATTTAACCATTTTATTTCATTTAAAAGATTTTTTCACATAAGTCAGATTTGAACTGCAAGTGCATGAAATAATAGAATAAAGTGAGTCAAAAAATGATATTCATGATACCGAGACTAGTGTAAGGCAAGTATCCAGTGGTTGAAGTCAAATTTCAAAAGTTGTACTCATAAAATTTTGCCTCGAACGTGGGGTCAAATAGTATTTAAATACTAGAAAATACAAACGAAGTCTGAAATTCATGAGATTTGTCTCAGTATATCTTTTTATCATACACGAAGTCTATGGTAAATAGTTGAGTAGGTATTGCACATTTTATCTTATAAACTGAAACTTGTCTCGAAGAAGTTCCATAGAGAATATAGAAGATGTGGTTAGGTTCGTAGATGCAAGAAACATTCAAATTATAATTTAATTTCAAAACTTTTTCTATCGACAATAAACAACACAGTAGTGCTTTGTCTTAATTTTTAATATATATTTTATTTTATTAATAATTTTAATATATTACAGTTAATTTTAATATTTATTTACCGTGTGTCCTTGTAAGGACACACGGCAAAGAGGCCCTTTCGCCGTGTGCCGTGTTCTCGGCACACGGCAAAAAAAGATGCCACGTCAACGATCCGCGGCAACTCACACGGATCGTCCCTCACGTTCCCTTCTCTCCTCTCTTGCCTTATCCTTTCCCCACGCACCAACCAGATCGAAAGAGAGAGAGAGAGAGAGAGACAGATAGGGATGGCCGATGAAGGGAGGCCGAGCGGCGCCGCCGGAGGGAGGCAGGACGGGACAGCCGCCGGCGGGGGCACCGGCTCTACTCCCGGCCGCCGCGACCTCGGAGAACATGAGCGGGCCGCCGTCGTCGCCACCGAGCGCGGCGCCGGGGCGCCTCGCGAGCGTGGCCATCTCCTCGGCTCGCAGCGCGCAGCCGCCGCATCTCGACAGGGACCACGAAGTAGAGCTGCTCGGGCCGGAGCTTCCGTCGCCGCCCACGGTCGCCACCACGCCGCCGAGCTCCAGCCCGTCCGCATAGGAACCACACGCCCGCGGGGCGACGCTGCCCGCCACGGCCGCCTTCACCGCCTCGCGACGCGCGTGCCGCCCGAGAACCGCCGCAGCGTGCCGTCCGCCAGACTACCGGCGCCTCCGCGGCCGCGAGCGCGCAGCAGTCCGGGAGCTGCGGCTCCATGCCCTGTTTTTTTTATTTTTTTAATTTTTTTGCCGTGCGCCAAGGACGAGTACACGGCAAATCGCCGGTTCTAACGCCGTGAAGACTATAGAGTTTGCCGTGTGCCGGCTCTAGCACACGGCGAAGTTTTTACCGTGTGCCCGCACTTTGGCACACGGCGAAGATGGCTTCGCCGTCGGTCCTGGTTGCCGTCAGGCCTTCGCCGTGAGTTACCTACGATAAAATTCTTTGCCGTGTGTATAACAGCTTTTGCTGCGGCACACGGCAAACTTCCGGATTCCGTAGTGCAAAGAGCATGTGGAAAATACTCCAGCGCTGGATTACGTGGCACATACCAGCTGAGTTTCTCGGCTTCAAGGACCCTACTGTGCCATCACTAGACCACGAACCTTACAAAATCATATCATTCTAGAAAGTGAATCCAACATATCAATCGAAGAGTAAAAAGGTTTGAAACGTTCCACTAGGTCGCTAGATTTTTGACCCGGTGCAGATTGTTGTACGTGGTCGCAGGCGGGAATGCGTCGTCCGTCGTTGCTGCTGCTAATGGAGGCCTTTTACACTTTTTGACGGCGGCGGTGAGGCTGCGTGATCTCCAAGGTACTCGCGGAATCAACACATTTTCCGGTGCCAAATTCAGTCGAGCGCACATGCGGATGGGAGAATCTTCGTATCCTCGAGTGGCATATGGATTTGATCGCTGCAACACGTTCTGTGCTGGCTTTTCATTCAAAAGGGAAACAGAATCATGCTTGCGCAGCTTTTGGAAGGTTCCTCCTTGGGTTTCTCGATCTCCTGCATACCGCGCGAATGTCTCGAACACCTGATACGGTCGCCGGTCGGGCAAGAGTTCGATAGAATGGACAACTTTCACTAGTGCTCTCGACGACCCGGCCTCGTTTCCTAACTCAAAGGATTAATAACTACTAACTGTTAATTGCGGGCCATTATCGATCGGGACAGCTTTCAGTAAAAATAACCAACTGGCTCCACACAACCGGCTGCGAATCCACGGCGGCTGTTCTATTTGTACGGTAGTTATGTCTCCGCTGGACTGTCACTGTAACGCACTGCCGTGGACGGAGATTAATATTAAACACCAGCACTTATCCTCCATGCTAATAGTCTGACTCTGACCAGTATAAAGAGCATGCATGGAGAATACGCACTTGACAATTCATTGTGTGGCGAATACCAGCCGACTTTGCTCGACCCCTATTGCGTCATCATCCGACCAATCGTGCAAAATCAGATCATTTTAGAAAGGGACTCCAATATACTAGTATCAATCAATTGAAGAATGAAAGGAGTCGAGATTTCCCACTCGGACCCGTGCATGTTTGAGTGGTCGAATGCAGGAATGCGTCGTTGCCGCTGCTATGCTAGTGGGGAGGCTTTACACTTTCTTGGCGGCGACGGCGACCCTGCTCCTGCTTGCTCTCCACGGTACTCGCATTTTCCGGTGCCAAAATTCAGTTGAGTGGCGCACATGCCGAGGACGAATCGATTGTGGAAAACTACAACACGCGTGGACAATCTTCCTGTCCTTGATGCCGTTTTGTTCCGACTGTTTTTAGCCGGCTTTTCATTCAAAAGGAAAACGTTCCTGCATGCCGTGAATGTTTTGAACACCTGATACGGCCGGGCAAGGAAACTAGTCGATGGAACGGACGACATGAATCGATGTGAAAAGTTCCTCCTTGTGACGCACGAACGCACTAGGTACATATGGTGTGGTGTGACGTCAGCCATCGCAGAATTTCACGATGTGGTCTGATGCGGCCCCTCGTCACGTGATTCATGAGAGGATCAATTGAGAGTCGATGCAGGAGAGGAGAGGACGACGACCTAGCTTAAGTCAACCGGGCAACGCGTGCACCGCTGGTGCTTAGGGGTGTTGGTTTCCCTATCTAATTTTTAGAGGGCCAAATCAAAGAGAATTTTATTATTTCTGAAAGATCTAAATAAAGTCTAATCTCGAAACTAATTGCAGACTCCCTATCTAATTCACGTGATCTAATCCAACGAGGTAATTATGGTGTTATTAGAAGATGTTTACTCAGTAGCATCACCGTAGAAAAACATAGATTAATTAGGATCATTAGATTCGTCTCGCAAATTAGAGTGGGTCGCGACATAGGTTTTGTTATTAAATTAATAAAAGTACTACTAAATAAGTAAGATTCTCTTCGATGCGACATTATCTAAATTTTAGAGGGTGGAAACGAACGGGGCTGCAGCCGCTTATCACGCAACAGTGGTAGATGATGGGATCGGGAGCTTCCTGGAAGTTGATGATCCGGCGAGAGCGCTGACAGTCGGGTTAACCGGAATAGTTGCAAGGGTTCAGGAAGAACGGAACTCGCAAGTCTTTCTCCTTCTAGCGGCACACGAGCCAGGACCAAGCAGTTCCTATACTATTCTTTTCCCGTCTCGATAACTATTAGGCCAGGATTCCACTTGTGCACGACAAGCAAGGCGTTCACACTCACACAGCAGTTTGTTAGCTCGTTTGCCAGATTTGGTTGAGCTTAGCGTGTGTGCGGAAGACAAAATCGAACGAACTCCACTTGTTCGCTGATGCCTCGCTTTCACCTGGATTTGACCGCCACAAACCCGGGTGATAGTATAGTTATTACTAGTGCTGTCTTAATACAGTTCAACGCTCAGGTTGCCACCGCGGTTAACCACTGGACCCGCGGAACAACACTCGCTTTCTCGGCAGAATAATTTCTAAGCTGACAACATGCCTTCCTTCTATCAGCACATCTTCTTGACGATAAGGACGAGATTTATTAATTTTCCCTTCTTTTGCGAATAAAAACAACAGCGAAAATCTCGCGTGCGCTGGACAGCTCTTCCTCTCCTGCCCTCAGCATTCTGCTGAGCTAAACGAGCTTGGATTGCCCGTTACTATCGCCGTCGTAATAGTTAGGCACGTTTCGGTCTCACTAACAGCTAAGCTTAGCTAAGCTACCTGGAGGCAGGACCGCCACCACCAGTAATCCGAGCTGACGAGCCAGTCAAGATTCTACAGATGGACGGATGGAGCGCGGAAGAGGACGATGACTTGGCCGGTCGCCGCTTGCTCGACGACTCCGATCCACAGGCTCCGTTCCGTTCCTGGCTGGCTGACCGCGCGCGTGTATCAGTGACCAGCCACTGGCCGGGCGCGCTCCGCACGGCACGGCCCGACCCACGCGTGGACGAGTCCAAGCAACCCGCTCGCGCCCTTGGGTTTCCGTTCCGTTAAGCATAGCGCGTCATCACTCATCAGTCTCGGCTGCCTTCGTCGCGGCTTCCTTGGCGAATCCGTCGAACCCGAGCCGTTTCCTTGTGTCAGTCGTGGCGGCCCGAGAAGTCGTCAGCCGGGGGTGGCCGCGACATTGATGCCTTTGTTGGTGCTACTCGGGCCCTGACCACACGCCTCACTCCTCCCCGCCTATAAATGAGATCCCCGCGGCGTTGCCGTCCTCATTAAACCATTCGTTGCCATCATCGGGTTCACCGCCCAAACGGAGCGCCGCGCCGTTCCAAACCCAGTCCAGTTGTCGCGTTCCCCTTGCTGACCTCTTCATTATACTCTGCTTCCTCGTTCCGCACGGTACAAGGAGCTTGCAATCCCCGGTTGGCTTGGCGATGGCGGCCAAGGTACTAAAATCATCAATCATTCGTGCTTGATTTGCTGCTGGTTTCGGCAAATTCCTTCCTCTGTTGCTTAACGGGACTGTTGTTTTCTCCTGCTGCAGAAGATCGTGCTGAAGCTGGACCTCCACGACCACAAGGACAAGCAGAAGGCGCTCAAGGCAGTCTCCACTCTCCATGGTGCCTACTTGCTCTCTTCTTCCTCCTCCTAATTCTTCTCTTTCCAAGTCACGAACGCGTGGAGAATCGCAACTTCCTACTCCATGTCCGGTAACTCTGCTGACAATAAAATTACTCAGGCATCGACTCGCTCTCGGTGGACATGAAGGACGGCAAGATGACGGTGATCGGCCTGGTCGACCCGGTGGACGTGGTGACCAAGCTGCGCAAGAGCAGCTGGCCTTCCGCACAGATCCTCTCCATCAGCGCCTGGCCGGAGAAGAAGGACGACAAGAAGGAGGGCGACAAGAAGGAGGGCGAGAAGAAGGACGGGGAGAAGAAGGACGGCGACAAGAAGGACGCCCCCAAGCAGGCGGTGTGGTACCCGCCGCCGTGGTACGCCGCGCAGCAGCCCGTGTACTACCACCACCAGCCGCCGCAGTACCCGCAGTACATGGTCCACAGCGCCGAGGAGGACCCCAACTCCTGCGTCATCTGCTGATGGGGATCCGCCCTTGTACAGTTGCAGCTCGCCTTCTTCCTTCCTGCAGCCCATCGACAGTTATCGCTGATCGGGACCTCATCAGCTATTCATTCAGCCGGGTGTGGTAGTTGGCCGCCGCGCTCATCCCCATCTGCTCGGTTAGTTGGCCCGTCCGCCTGCCGATCGCTGCTTATATGCTTTGTTATTATAAAGACACGAATCATGTATACAGGCGATCCACGAGTTTCTTTTTGTTTCCTTTAGGCTGCACTGGGATACTTCAGTTTTGTTCTTCTACTAGTGTGTGTGCTGATGAGTAAAACTGTAAAGTAAATACTGTAGTAACTAAACATATACTAGTTGAGTTTCCCATCGAAAAGATATGTGCAGATGTACTAACTGTTTATGAGTATATGACTCTATCGATGCGGTTAACGTCAAAGGAAGACATGCTCTCGATTCATCTAGAAGCAGCGGACAGCGGATCAAATTGAACGGCGACTGTTACTTTGTTTAATTGCAGCCATACGACTGAAGTTGAAATATCAACTATTGCTTTCTTTGAATTCTTCAACCAGTACTCTACGTTTTTCACCTAATCTGCTGATTACCTTTGCTGGGCAGTATGAACCTATAAATAGCAAATCTGGGGTGTCGCTACCCAACATCATCTGAACCTCCCGCCCTCCATGATGTAGTAATATAATCAGCATAAATATCGGATTAGTTAAGGCTTATGATGATGAGCTGCTGCCCGTCTCATCCTATCCTCATCACGCGCAAGACAGGTGGAAGCGTCCAAATCGATGATGTCATTCTTCACCCAAAGCAGGACTGATCTATCCCTAAAAAAGATTGCCTCAAAAATATGTTGAGAATCCGAGTGCAAGTGACTCTTTGATCGATCTGGTGAAATCCTTGAGTTGGAATTGTCTTCCCGTGCTGAATGCCTGTCATTTTCTAGGTTAGAAAGCGTGAGCAAATATGAACAGGATCTCTAATCTTTCAATCGCTCTATATACAGCGAGGCCCGGTAGAAGAAGAGGAATACGGAAACAGCAAGTGGTGACAATGTCAAAGGCTTCAGGACAGAGTGCGGTAGAAGCTCAAAATGTCGGTTAGGTCATGCGACGGGCAATTGTTGATACACTCACAGCCAAATTGTCTGCTCAAGCAACAAACACAGAGAATCCCAAAAACTTCATCCTCACTCCATCCGTGCCATTACCTTTCCAATTTATTAAGCCTGTTCCCGTATTCATCGCGGAAAAAAATGGCCGTTCTGGTATTTTGGATCACGGGATCCAGCTGAGCTCGACTCGCACAGTGCCACTGCCACACTGACCCCATAGTGTCAGTGACCCGAGCCAAAGGTACCGGTTTCTCACGGAGCAACGACCCCGCGGCCACGTCGGGATCGACGCGGGCCACACGATGACGTGATGTGCGGGGCGCGCGAGACGAACGGCGCGAGCGTGGCGTCCCGGTCCATCTCCCCCGCCGTCCGTTCCAGACCTTCTGGTTGCTTCTGCCCCTCCCTCCTCGTCCGCGCCGCGCGTGCTCTGTCCGCCTCCGCACATGTAGGCGTCACCGACCCGCCCCCGCGACAGTGTCCGCGGCGCCGGCGACCGAACCCAACAAACCGACCAGCCCAGTCCATTTCCAATCTCAATTTCGTCGCCATGGCGATGCTGCTCCGCAAGGTGTGGGGCTCCGTGCTCGCGCGCACGGCGTCCGCGGCGCCCGACCCAGCCGCGTCCCCGCGGAGACGCCACGCGCCGCCGCTCGAGTACCACGGCTCCCTGTCGCTGGGCGAGCTCGACGCCGTCCCCACCGACGTGCTCGTCCAGATCCTGCGCCTGCTGGGGCCCTTCGAGGCCGCGCGCTCCAGCACCGTCTGCCGCGCCTGGCGCGTCCTCGCCTCCGACAACGGCCTCTGGGCCTTCTTCCTCAGCCTCGGCCCCGAGCCCTGGGACCTCGTTGTCTTCGCCGAGACACACCTTGCGTTCGACCCTGCTTCGCATCTTACTCCCAGGTGTGTTCCTTACCGCACGCTCCCGTCATCAGTGCTCCAAATTTGCTCTGCGCTTGGTATTGTACCTAACACTGATGTGCTATTTGTAGGTTGTGCCATGATAGCAGGTCGATCCTGAGTCTCAAGCAGATTTATGGCCTCCGAGAAGTTGTTCCAGGTGCTGTCATAGTGGATGGTAAGAGAATGTGTGCTCCATCCTTCACTACTATAGTAGTATGTGTTGCGCTCGATGCCTCCATTGTCTTTAGAGAATGCTCTTTAGGGGGAAAAAAAGTACAAAACATTGAAAGATGAAGGTTCTTGCCTAATTGACTACTTAAACAGTAATAGTATTTGTACTCCTTTTGACTGCAACGGGAACTTACTAACCTACATATTATATTGCCATACTAGTATATTGAACTTTTAGCTCTTTACACGTGCTATGAATTGGAGAATGCATCTTTACTTATTCTTCCTTTTAATCTCAGTTCTTAATATGTTATAATATTATTTAATTATCGAAGGTGGATCGGGGTATTGCAAATATGGCTGGAGCAAGTATGCTGCTCCTTCTGGGCGCTGTGCTACATTCTTGGTAAGCTGTGGTGATCTGTGGTCAGGGTCACATCCTAAAGGCATGAACATTGTGATGGTTAATTTAACCTACAAAATATCATCTTTTATGTTAACTGATATAGCAGATACATGTCACTCATTTCTTAGCCTGGTGGGATTATCATGCAGGAATTTGGTAACATTGAATCACCTATGTATGCAAGGCTTCGCCACTTTTTCTCGACAATTTATACAAGGTTTGATCTAGTTTTTCACTTTCACATCTATATGTTTCTTACTGTTACCAGTTAACATTTCAGCCCTTGCTACTGTATGTCCAGTTATGACCCTTGCTTGTCTTTAATGCTGTGATTATTGATCTGACTCGACATTGGGTGAATTTCTATCGAACACTTATCTTAGTTTGTTATATGGTTATTGATATTGTCAAAGTTTTGGTACCTTCTCCAGTACCACATGCATGTTTACAAGTATTCTAGGATGCTTAATCATTTGTATTGCTTCCTATATAGTTGCGGTTGATCATTCATGTTTCATGTCTTTTTGTGGTAGCATGGAAAATCATGAATTAAGAATCATAATATGAATATACAGTCTGGGGCAGAAAACAGCATTTCTATTACGATAAATTGCATTGCATTACATTCTTCTCTATTTTTTTTTAATCTTAGGCGCCAAAATTCCATGAGATGATACTTGTTGTTTCAGTATTCTGTAATGTACTTCACTATACTGATATATGATATGTGTTCAGCTCAAAATTCTAATATCTCTGATACTCAATTATTGACATTTGTTGTAGTCTGTTACATAACAGAAACTAATAAAGTGAATTATGAAAATCAGACTTTATTTCATTTCTCAGTTACTACCAATTTTGGTTGATACCGTCAGAATCTTACAGGTCCATCATTTATTTTCCCCTTAGAATCATCTAATTATTTCTGCAGGCGTGTTAATTAAATCATTTTACTCATGCTATTATTGAATCCTTTTACAGGATGCAAGTAAAGCCTTCCAATCAACCAATCATTGTTGTCCTTCCACTTTGCCACTCTGATGGTTTGCGTTCTTGCTTGACCCAACTCTCTAGTTTATATATTTCCGCCCCTTGACCATAGTACTTCATTGAATTTACTGTATTGCACATGAGAACATGAGATATAATGCTCGATGCTATCTGGTCATCTAGTCTCCCAAAAAAAGTTTCTTACGTCGAAGTTGACAATTCTTAATGCACCCTACAAGTTCAGGTACCTATGAGTCTAATTCTTTTTATCACAGATTCCGAGTCTGCTAGGGCCTCAAGGAAGCAATACGAAGAGACATTATACTCTGTTTTGTTCGACATGAATGTTCCTGCTGTTTGCGCTGTTGATCAAGTATGCATTCTTACTTTGCCCTTGATTCCGAAACCAACTCTACACGTATTTATCGGTCGTGATTTCTGTTTTACTAGTTACCAGTCGTATCTCCTGCCTGAAGCATTTTGGCCCCTAGAATTTAGATTTCCTTAGTTACACCAATTAGGGATCAAGAGCGGCCAATAAATATTCAGAATTACATTCTCACGTGTCATTTTGCTGTAAATGTATGTAATCTTTTCACAATAGTCAAGTGTCAAAAGTTGTTGTTTTGTGTACTTTATTAATTGACATACAACTATCCTCGAGGAAAGTTTTATGAGCGGCGAGCTTATTGACATTTGTTTCCAGGCAGTTCTTGCTTTGTATGCTTCTAAACGGACCTCAGGTATCGTTGTCCACATTGGATTCAATGTCACATCTATTGTTCCCAGTAAGTAACTATTCATAGTCCTTTCTCTTTCATTCAGCGCTAGTGACCACACTAAATGTTTTTTTGGTATATACAGTATTTTCTTATGAGATTAAGAAACATCAGTTATGCCATTTACATATTTCAAGTTTCTCATATTAATGTCAGTTACATTTCTTCATTTTGATTTATATGTTTTTTACAGTCTTTCAAGGACGAGTAATGTATGAGATAGGTGTTGAAACTGTGGGGCAAGGTGCCCTGAAACTTACTGGGTTTCTTAAGGAGCTAATGCAGCGGAGAAATATATCTTATCAGTCACTGTACACTGTTCGAACCCTTAAGGAGGTAAAATTCGTTTATGCTAGAATAGTGGAACTGCATCTTAATGGGGTCCAGTTAATTGTGTGTTTGGAGCCTATTAGCTGGAGGCTGCCGGTTTTGCATAAATATCACAGAATGCAATTGATCAATGTTATATGACTATTTTCTTTCTCTCATACGTGAAGAAACTTTGTTACGTAGCGACTGATTATGAAGCTGAACTACGCAAAGATACACGTGCTTCTTGTGAAGTTGATGGAGAAGGGTTGTTCACTTTGTCAGAAGAAAGATTCAAGACCACAGAAATTCTTTTTCAGCCCCATATGGGAGGAATGTATGTTATCTTGCAAATAGCTTCTTGATTGATGCTTTCATTGCAAATCGGTTATGGTTGCTCAATTTTGACCTTGTAGACGTGCAATGGGCTTGCATAAAGCAATATCTCTATGTATGGATCACTGCTACAATTCAGAAGTGGTCAGTGATGATAACTGGTACAAAACAGTTGTTTTAGCCGGTGGATCATCATGCTTCCCAGGTTTGCCAGGTATTTTTTTTTCCTTTTGCATCTTAATGTGTAATTGTTTGTAGGATATGAATTGGTGCTAAAACAAGCATTAAATGATGATGGGCAATGCATTCCGCCATTCCGGATTGTGTTTGTTTTAGTGTAACTAACATGCATATCCTAATATGACAGAGAGGCTGGAGAAAGAGCTCCACCAACTTCTTCCATCGTACATTTCAGAAGGAATACGAGTACTTCCTCCCGCATTTGGCACCGATTCGGCCTGGTTTGGTGCCAAGATGATTGGCAATGTAAGGACATAAAACCTAGAATTGTATCCAATTTATTGCTGATTCACTTTCATTTACTTATTGCTACTCGAATTTTAGGTGAGTACCTTTACTGAGGCGTGGTGCTTAAAGAAGAAGCAATTCCGCCAGAAGATACGCCGGAATAGTCCATCTTTTGTGAATTCATGGTAATAAGAACCCTTGCCAAATAAAACATGGGATCTCCGTGTGATGGGTGCTACTAAATCCCAATCATATGGGTATCTATTCCAGTTTTACATGTCTTATTGGCATCTATTCCACTGGTATATAAAAGAATGAATATTGAGGTTCTCATGTAAATATTGGTTATAAGCAAATGGCATCGGGTCAATTGTTGTTATAGTATATTTTTGTAATTAAAGTGTTTTAGGATGTCAACAGACAAGCAGCAGAACAATTCTTTCGTAGTTTGGACATAGGTCATCTCTGTAATTGTCTTTTGGAATTTGGTATAGCATGAAAACCATACTGTTGTATCAGGAATAAATCATTACCTTTTTTCTTTTGTTTGATGCCACTACGAACCCACTACACTGAATAATTCAAATAGTTCAACTTTGTATTCTGGCATGTGTATACTCAAATCAGGAAAGTGTACTCATGTATAGCTGTTTAATTAACGTGTCCTATTTCTAACTGATAGTAGATATCTTCCATTTCACAGATTTGTGTCCGATCTCATTAAGACACTCTTGAATTGCATCTAGTTTCGTGTGAGTTGTCCATCAAAACCTTCTCTAAAGTGGCAAGGCGGTTTTTTTTTCAAATTGGAAATACTTTCCACTTCCTTTCCATACGGAACGGACTGCCACAACATTTGAAGATATTATTGGTTCAAGTGGTGTTCGTTTGGACAACTACACCCTCTTCACCAGTTAGACCAAAGGGTACAATATCATGCTACATTTTCAAAATCTTTGTTTCATGTGCTCAGATTTCTTTTTTTTTTTTTGGGTTATGAAGCAACAATTAGTCAAGTCGAGGCTGTCACCCTCAGTACTTCCAGTTGTGGTGGTTTGAATTCAAAACGGAGTTTCCTAAAATATGGCTATTTTTTTTCTTTGTCCATCCTTTTTTTTGAATCAGGTCAAACGGTTATTAACCAATGGACATCATATAAATTAAGGAAGCAACTTCAGATAACGGAACAGTCAGGTAGAACAGACTACCAGACTCAAACGGACTTCACAAGGTTATAACATGAGTTCAACAGGACACAATGGCCTCAAAAGTCCATTCATACTTGGTCGGGAGAGAATTGGCTGGTTATTTAGATGATAACTTGCGGGTTCGGCACATCTACCAGTTGGCCTTCGTTTAGCCCATTGCATACTTCTGGGTCCAGGAGCGTGCGGTGGACTCATATTTGGCCCTATCAGTCTTATACATGTGAGCGATCTCGGGCACAAGTGGGTCATCAGGGTTCGGGTCCGTGAGCAGCGAGCAGATAGACAGAAGAACCTGCAAAATGGGAAAGAATGTGGATCTGCTACCAAATAATGTGCATGAAATTAAATCAAGGAGAGAGAAGTGGAGCTAACCTTCGATATGGTCAGGGCAGGGCTCCACTGTTCCTTGAGAATGTCAAGGCAAATGCTGCCGTTGCTGTTAATGTTCGGGTGGAACACCTTAGTGCGGAATGAGACCTGTAAATATTGAACAGTAGATTATAATGAGTTGGAAAAGACAATGGAGTGTCCTTAGGTATCCAAATTACAACTATAGGGAGACATTGTTTCTAATGAGACAGACTAGAAATTGCGAAGTTTACAAACTCCTATATGAGTGTGCGTCCAATCTGAAAGGCGCCATCACTTGGGAAATTACCTTCGGTGGTTTGAAAGGATAATCCGGTGGGAAATGAATGTTCACTAAGAACACCCCACCAGCAAAAGGGCTGTCTGAAGGCCCCATGATAGTGGCTTGCCAGTGGAACATGTCCTCACCCACAGGACCTGAAAACAAAATTCCAAAGGAGACTTAGCTTACTGTTAAACAAGTTTTCACATGCGAGCAAGGGTAAATGAATGATTGTAAATTGTTCAAAAGTCAAGATCCACATTCTCTATTGAAAACGAATTGGAGCAATAATGATCACGCCTACTTAAGACTACAACTGAACAATAACTAACCTATATCGGAGGATACAATAACATCAAACAACTGCCAAAGCCAGGTACATCAAACAAAGAACCAAGTGGCTGCAGATAAAATTTACAACACTATCACAAAATGAAGCCTTGTGGTACTATGAATGCTGTCTTCCACAGATTAAAAAAGTCACCACCCAAGACAACATCCAGCATAAAAGCAAGCCATCTTAATGATGTGTCCATGTTTATGTAACAGTTAGCATTGCTGTGAAAACTCAAACTCCTGATGACTATGTCTTAGACCTGACCACCATCTGTTGTCTTACGGGTTCATGGTGAATATCTTTTGATGGTTGCTAGTTACTCATTTTATGTGGTTGTTGCTGAACAATGGACAACAGATGGTGATTAGATCAAACTGACTAGCCCAATGTGTGGTGAACTGGTGACAACTAAAACTGTTTATATTGTTTTATTATCGAGCACTGAACCAAATAAGTCAATTATGGAATAACCCTGATGCTGGTATTATGAAGCCAGAGATCATGTAATCGTTTTAAAACTAGCCTGACAGTGATTAACACGAGCATAATCAGACTAAAGGGACTCGAGAACAATTAATTCCAGAAAAATCGTCCACAAACCACTGTGGGAGCAGCCTAGACAACTAATAGCAGTCTATAACAAATTCTAAGTCAAACATCTAAAATCAACAAATGCTAAACAACGTGTCATCGCAGCATAATTCGGCAAGATCTGGACGCAATCCATAGCAACAGAGAGCAAATCACCTGCGCTGCATGACGTGGGCGGGTCCTTCTGCAGGTCCTTCAACTCCTTCAGGATCCTCTTCGACGCCATGGATCAAACCCTAAAATCCCCAAAATAAAATTCACAGATCAAAACCAGAGGCTCTCAGATCGATTACTTGTAGGGGTACGGGGGCACGTACCGATCGATCAGATCGGGAAGGGGTCCGGCGAGGTGGCTCGGGGTCGGTGCAGCGGCCGCCTTCCTCTCTTCTAGAGAGACGCGGCGGCGACGGCGTGTCGTGAGGGCTAGGCCACAAACGGGAGGAAGCGAGGAGTCGGGGGATTTGGGTAGGGAAGCGAGGGGGCCGGTTTTATAGGGCGTTCGACGGACGTGGACCGTCCGATCAGGGATCCGCGTGCGCCGACGACTCGCGTGATGCTTACGCTGGACGCGAACAGGGTTCACCTTTCGGTGCTTTACGTATTTCTTTTTGAGGAAAAAAGGAAACCGGAAATCGCTGCCTGTTCTTGCCTCTTGCCTGATTGGTGGTGATTTCGGGTGTGTTCGTTTCCTCGCCTCTAAAATTTAAGACTGTCACATTAAAGAGAATCTTATTATTTATGAATATTTCGATCAAGTTAATGATAAAACCCTATTGACAGATTGTTGCTAATTTTCGAGATAAATCTAATGAGCTTAATTAATCTATATTTTGCTAAAGTGATGCTACAGTAACCGTCTTCTAATCACGATTTAATTAACCTCATTAGATTTGTCTCAGTAAATTAGTCTAAGGGTCTGTAATTTATTTTATAATTAAACTTTATTTAATACTCTTAAATAATAAGATTCTTTTTGATGTGACAGATTCTAAAATTTAGATTCCAGGAAACGAACACACCCTTCATAGAAAGACGTGTTGGATTCATTTGAATTCATTCTTGCAATGGAGTTTATATTTGAATTGGTGTCATTCTCGTCCACGAAGCTAAAGCCATTTTCTGATTCCAAGTTTTATAAGGATTTCAAACTCGTCAAATAGCATGTTATATAAGCAAAAGTGGTGACGTGGCATAAAATTTATGAGAAGAGATGAATGAAGTTTCATCTCTATAAAATCTTAGGTACACGGTTAACTAAACTATGAAACAAGAATGAAATTTCACCGAGACTAATTTATTTTTATATCTACACATTTTATCAATTATCATTGGTTACTAAGATACAATATTTAAATGATATGTTAGCCTATGAAAACATCACATGAAACTTCACATTAAGAAAGCTTGTTTCATCAACAATTTCATATGACATGACACATTTGGAAACCGTCCTATGAAACCTTGCATTGAGACCCGACCTCGGTGAGGTATTTCATTATACTCTTTCCAAAGCAAAGTTTGGGGTAAGTGAGTCGGAAACCTTTCATTACGATGAAAGGTCTCTAATTTTCATAACTCTCATGACATGTCGAGAAAAAATTGCATATATGACACACTCCTTTCGTTCATAAATGTAAGGATTTATTGACCTTCGGACCTCCCGTTTGGCCATTTGTCTTATATAAAAACTAGATCATATCCCGTGGCATCGTTGCCGCGGCACGCTATATAATATGAAGAAAAGAAACTTCACAAACACCTAGAAAAGAATGTAAATAGAAACGAAAAAGATATAACAACAAAAGGTGAAGTAGTAATGGAGATATTTGGAAGCAATAGTTTCTCTAGCTTAACTTGTGATGACCGGATAACATGTACTCGATATAAGACTATTGATGCATAAATGGATAGATGGGAGTCGAGGTGATACTCGGGAATGCTAATTTTTTAGATGACATGACAGAGATTTGAAAAGTTCAAAATAGCTCCTAATCGCCCACATTCAATCTTTATCTAATTATTAAAATTATTTGAGATGATATGACACAACATAGAGCT
Source organism: Chloris gayana (assembly GCA_031894775.1). NCBI lineage: Eukaryota > Viridiplantae > Streptophyta > Magnoliopsida > Poales > Poaceae > Chloris > Chloris gayana. Next base: position 19,153 of record JAUNZO010004941.1, read on the forward strand.
AGAGAAATAACATTGAATGGCTCTAAGTTGGTTTGAAATGATATGACGCGACGTGGAGCTAGAGAAATAAGACGGATTTTACAATTTTTTAGAATAAGACGAGTGGTCAAACGTGATCTTTAAAAGTCAATAAATGCTTACATTTATGAACGAAGTAATAGGAAAGGTTCCATCGAGAATGGACTAATCGTGTGCATCTATATTCTGCTTCTTTAATATGTTTTGTCGTGCATGCGTTTGATCCATAGATTTAAATCCTGCCGGAATCCGGTTGGTTTCCACGAATTTCGGGAATCTCGGTTCGGATCGGGATGACCAGGATTCCTAGATATCGTAGCAATCCGAGATTCCGCTCGAAAAGCTCGAGATTCCGGTCCAGTTTCATCGGGATTATTTCTCGCTGCAGTCCGGGATTTCAATCCATCGTCTGATCCCTAAGGTGTAGTTGCAACAATGATTTCAACTTTTATTTTCGAGGAAAAAATCTTTGCCAAAAAAGAAGTCCAAACATGTCCAAGGGTCCAACTGTAAAAAAGGCACTGAAGGTCTGAAGTTCTGAACGAAGCAAACCGCTGCTGCGTTGCTCACACCTGCGACGGCGTCAAAGCACCAGCCGCCAGATGTTGCCCCTGGCGGCGAGCCGACTCCTCCATCTCCGCCCGGGGATGGAGCTCTACCTGCGAGCCCGTTCCAATAGTCCACTCCCTCCTGGTACGTCTCTACCCGTCCCTTGCCGCGGGCCCAATCCCCAATGGCATCGATCTCTCGGTCCCGAATTCATACTATCAAAATGTTTTCTTGTTTTCAAATTTCTAAGGGCAAAGGGGTGGCCAGTTTTCGCCATGAGCCTCCGCTCCGGAAGCTCATTAGCTGCCGGCAAGGTGCTTTTGAAGAGAAGGATACAGGTGAGGCCGTAATAGAGCTACAGAAGTATTAGTATTACAGTATTTGTAAAATTCTTTAACCTTTGTTCTTGTTTTTGCTGGACAGCGAGGGATAAGTCTATGTCGACTACGGATGCGCTGCTAGGTCATTGCAAGGATGACAATACCGCACAATCCATGGATTATAACTTCACTGATGAGTTTATGCAGCTGTCTTTGGAACAGGGGGTGATGAGTTATGCAGAATCAGTGAAAGCGTGATGCGAGATGTGCAGAAGTCTGCGATTGAATTACTTGCTGGCAGGTGGGTATTGATAGGTGACGTTTAACCTAATACACACATACAGATGTTGCTGGGGATCCCAACAATACTATGCTGCGAAGCAATATTTTACACAGGGTGTTGCTAGACTACTCTACCTAAGCAACCTGTTGAATTAACTTGCTCCAAAGCAATATATTGCTTGGGATGTTGTTGCGCATATCCAGCCAATGTAATGTGCTGAATTTGCGGATCTCTGATCTTTCATTTTCAAGAATGAGAATTCATCATGGTTTTGTTTGCATACATTATCCATTCTCTGTTTCTGTTCTACAAATTACAGTCACTGATGAAGTTAGAACTTAAATATACCGTTTTTCTGTTGGGCAGAGCATTCACAGTTTCTGAGCTTACGAAGAAATTAAGAAGTAAAAATTATCCTGTTGATGTAGTTGATACTGTGGTTGCTGAATTCAAGTCAAGGTAATTTTGTTCCCCTTTTGGCTGATACTAGAAGTTCAGTACAAATGGATCATCATCCTAATTAATGTGTACTGGAGTGGATGCATAACACTTTATTTTCATTCGTTGTAGTGACACCATAATGTTTATCGATCTTTATACAGTTTGGTACATAAATCCTAAAATCTTGACTGCATTCAGCCATTCATGAATCCAATTACTTTGGGACTTAGAATTCCCACAAGTAAAGGGTCCTCATATTATTTGAATACCTACAACGGATATAGCAAGGCAGTTGGCATTAATATGTTCTAAGAGCATCACTCTTGTTGCCTAGATGGCCCTAGATCCATCCTTACAATTGTTTACATCATCTTCATATTTTACTTCTGAAGGGGTTTGTTGAATGATGGCCTTTATGCCGAATCATTTTCACGATCACGGTGGCTATCGTCAAGTTGGGGTCCAAGACGTATAAAACAGGCTAGTATTCTTTTTTCCTTTTTTTTTTCCCTCTACTATCTGACCAATTCATGTTTTATTACTGAAGCTTTTTGCTGAGAGTCATTACCTGTACATAAGCTTGAATTTAATATCATTCATGTGATCCACCAAATTCTGATTACTGCATTATAGAATTTGCTATCTTGATAGATTCTCGAGTAGGTATAGTCTTCATAATTAAAATTTCACAAAGTGGGGAAAAGTAACTTTGCAAAGCAGTTTATATTCTGATGCCTTAGAAATTTTCTGCTCCCTGTGTATTGGCCCCTATCATATATTTGATTCCCCGATTTGCATCTCTTTTTGTAGATTTTCCATAGCAGTCATATTGTGATCTGACTTTGCTCCTTCTCGAATTAGGCGCTTCGCCAAAAGGGGGTGCCAGAGGCAGAAGTAGACCAGGCAACAAGAACTGTGTTCCAGGACGGCCATTCAAAACAGACAGCGTATGGCATATCAGAAGCTTCCATGGATCATCTCTTCGCTCAGGCATCTAAACAATGGCAACGAGGGCAAAGCTTGACCCTTGAGAACCGTCGTGCACGTGTTGTCAGGTGGCTTCAGTACCGGGGTTTCAACTGGGCTGTGACAAATGCGATTCTCAGGAAGCTGGAGGCAAAGCATCCTCCCTGACCCTTCTTATGTATTATATTGCGCAGGTTTAGTTGATTATCTAAGTGCTATCTCTCTCTACTCTTTCTGATTCTTATTGAATATGACCTTTCAACAACAGTGGACAAAGATCATCATTTTGACATCCGGAGTTAACATGTGATATGTTGCGAAGTGAAACAGTGACACATTAAAATGCAAATTAAACTATTGGCTTGGTGCTTGCTGTGCGCACGTCCTTTGCTCCGATGCTTTGTTGGTGCGTGCGTTTGGGTGGCACGCGGTGGTGGGTTTGGACCCGTCGTGTTCATGTTCCAGATATTACTGACAAGAAGATGGCCGCGTGCAAAATTCAAATCAGGCACAAAGTGTAAGAAAGAACCTTTGAAGTCAATTCAAGCATCTCTCTGTCCTAGTCTCTCATCAAATATACGCATGAGAAATTCAGTAGAAGTGTTTAAGATTCCAGACAAAGCAAAGTAGAGCTGAAAACAGGATTTTAAAATAAAATGCACTTAATTCAGTTCATTGCATCAGACAGTATCAACTTAGAACACGGGTACACAACACAACAGCCGTGCGTGAACAAAATTTGAAATGCAAAACACAAATTGAAGAAAACGTAGTTACGCAGAGTACATTGATAGCACTGTCAGAACATGAAATGGAAGCTCCAACGGCCATGAAGGATGATCTCTGCATCTCTTATTCCTATGACGGGAGGAGAGGATCACTGATTGAGAAATTCCCGGTTGGATCGCGTCCTTACGAATCCGCGGCGCTAGGTCCCTTTGACGGAGACGGGCTTGGCGCATCCGACGGAGCATCGGCGGGGGCCTCTGCGGGGCTGGACGCGTCCGAGAGTCGGAGGCGCCCAAGTGGTTGACCGAAGTCAACACGGCGGTCTCGGCCTCCGCGAACGGCATCACCACCACGGCGGCGAGGAGGATCACCGCGAGGGCCAGGGCAGAAGCCATTTTCGCCATGATATGATTTGTGATTTTGTTGCAGGGTGTGTTTCGTCGTTTTTTGAGTGCTTTGTATGGTGGCAGATTCGAAGCAAAGGGCGTTGGGTTTTATACGTGAGATGATTGACTATTTTTAGGTTGAAGCTTAAAAGCGTTTTTTTTAAGGCATATATGCTCATCATGCATTGATCAGTGAATCCAAATTACAAAGGGGAGCTGCTCCCCTGGTTACATACATAATCCTCCTGAGCTAAGGGAATAAATGCAGTAGGATGCTTTTGAGCATTACCATTAGGATCTACCGAAACTCACCACATAAGATTGTCATTACAAGATAATAGAGATAAATGGATAAATTGAATAGCATACGGAAGGCGTGGTTGCCCTCGTCGGGGACTCGCTGGTGACGCCAAGAGAAGAGGGCGAATGACCGCAACGAAGACAACTCCGAATGGCCTCGGATGTGCACTCGCGCTTACTTGTCGGCGGTCCCTTCGATCGCCTCCACGAACTTGGCACTTGAGGTTGGAATGCTTGGAGCCGTAGATGTCATAGCAGCTTCACAGGGCTCAAGCGACATCGATAATATTGTAGAGCACACCCTATCGTTAAATCCGAGGAGCTCGGACGGAGCTCAACTCGAACCATGAAGGTGTTAAGAGAGGGGAGATACCTTCCGCGAAAAGGGATTATCCATCCAGCACCCAGCATCTTGTAAACAACACGAAGATGAACACTTGGTGTAGTTTCAGTAACATTGCAGGTTGCGGATCTGATTTTCCATGAATCTGTCCACAGGATTGCAGATTCAAGCTTCAAGTACCCATCGGGTGGTCGGCCTCTTCGGCACCGGGGAGACCGTTCCATCCAAAGAGACGACGAGGGGGAGTCTTCCCTTAGCTGGAACTAGAGGGCGACAGACATGTGGCAGCTTAAACATGGATGGGTGGAGGCGGGTTGGCGGTGGAAGGAGGTGAGGAAGGGGTCGGGTCCTGTCTTGGGCCTTCTAGATCTAGCATCTAGCGGTGCTGATCTAGAGACTTCCCACCGGGATCCGGTTCTAAAAGCAGCGGCAGCGAATCGCACCGGAGGGGAACGGAGGGTCGACATGTGAGGTGGTTGTGGGTGGGAGCGAGATGGCGGGATGATGTGGTGGTGGACGGGGCGGTACCGGGGAAGGACAGACGACGAAACGCGAATTCGAGGATGAAGGCGGCGATAGACCAATCTTCCACTCGTCGGGGACCAAAGGCCATGGCAGATTGAGGTGGAAGAGGAAGGAAGCAAACGACAATTTTATTTTATTGGAAGGACCTTCAACTCCGGTGAAAGAGGGAGTGTCGAAGCCTTATCGGCGACGAGGAGGACGACACCGACGCCGAGGAGCCACCGGAGGAGGTACGGAGCCATGGCTAGTTGGCCGCATCTTGAAGAACTAACTATCTAAAACTACTAAACTACTACCTATTGGGTTGGGAGAAGGGTGGGCTTCCCACTCCTAGCTACCGCCGGCGGGCCGGGGCGGAGCGGAGCGGAGCCCGGTGGTGGAAGACGGGGTGGCAGCGGTGGGAGTTGGAGTGGCGGCGGCGGGGGAACCCTAGAGGCGCATGCGTGCGGATAGGCGGGACAAGCCCCAAACTCTATGACGCTTGTTTGGTTTGAGTTTAAAAGCGTTGGCTTGTTCCAGGAGATGGCATGTTCCCAACGGGAGCATGGCCATTTTTAGCCACCGCCCGCGGTGGTGCGACGTGTGGCGAGTCCCACGAGTCTTTCTACTTCGGTACATGCGTTCAGGCTCCGGCCCGGCGCTCCCTCCGGAGGTGCCACGAGCACTTACAGCAGATGGATTTGCAAAATAAAATTCCATATTGCCATTTTGATGTTCCCAGATTTCTCGGTAAACATAACACAACGCTCTCTTACGTAATCACGCATATTCCTGTTCGCTTGCCGATTTCTGTGTTTACTAGCATAGTGCCCGTGCTTTGCTACGGGCATCATTATAATTTATATTCTTCATGCAAATATACGAAACTATTGTTACAAATGCAACACAAGAAATATTTTTAATGAATTTATTTAGTAATGAAGAATCAAGTACTTATTTCTAGTACACATAAATACTTCTTCACATTTGGTTGGCACAATATAGATAAGACCAATATATTTCCTGGATCGAGCTAAAAGAAACATGAATAATAATGCCCATGCAACATTCAACATAAAATTACAACATATATATAAGATATCTATACGTAATAATTAATTAATTGGACGTAATTCAACTCTAGATCAAACTTGAATTTTCAATGTAGGATGAGTCAACAAAAACAAGTGTCACAAACATCAATAACCAACACATTCGGTATGATTAGAGGATCGTGCCCATATAGACAAAAAAAGAAGGGATAAGAAAATGTCATCTAAAATATATAACTATATTCAATTTTCTAGTAAATCAATTAGGCAGTGTCCAAGGCTCTAAAAGCACATGATGTTTTGGCAGAATTTTGCAAAGCTCATACAGTGTTACAACAACTTGATTGCTTGACCATAACGGTTGATCATTTTTCTATAAGGTACTACATCAGGACATTCCAAGAAGCTAGTAGTCCATAATCCATCAAGTGTTGATCTCAAGAGAAGCTCTAGAAATTAGGAAAACATATCTTTATCTATTCCAAAATCCTGCTTGTTACTGCCGATTGGGTTGGGTATTTGAGCATTCTAGAGTGTCCCATGAACCTGCACTGTGTAGTGTTACGTAGTCAAGATAATCTTCAAGCCAACACCTAGCAAAAACATCCCAAGAGAAACAACAAGATCAAATAATGATTAAGAATATGGAACAAGGGATTAGTATTGGTTCCTTCATTAGTTGCTATGCTTATGAAAAGCTAAGTATAACAACTAATGAAGGAACCAATATTCTCTCTATATAAATGGTCCATTAACCAGTACAAAAAATTGTTTGATACTTGAAAGGGTACTTGAAAGCTAGCAATATTGTACATGGTTTCTTGGCTATAACTGTTTCGATATTGTACATCATCAGAAGCAACATTTTTCTTGCTACTGATGTCCATAAAGCGCATTCAGGAAGTTCTCCAACCCAAACTCCAAAAGTTTGTATAGAGTATTTATATGGAATATGGCATTTAAGATGCCGGACAAATAATTATTTGTGTCAACCATTATGCCACCAGAGAAGCCAAATGAGTCTTTTATTATCTTAATAGATGTGCAATAACCTTGTATATGACAATCTGACCACAAGGAATAAATCAAGCAAAATATGGAGCAGGTGTTTCAAATTCTTTTGCTTAGATGCACAAGCATACTACAAAAGCGAAAAATGCTAAATACTACCTGCAAAATGTTTTGTTCTAATAGCATCAATTTCATCAATAAATATGAACTAAATGGTATTGTCGTCCTAGCTTAATTAATCCCAAGAAAACAACAACTAATACTATTTCCCTTTCTAGATGGTAATGGTTTCCACCAGTCATTTTCCTACTTCGTAACCATATTGTGAGAACTGAACCAACTTAACTTGCAATAGCTTGTATAAAGGATTAGTTCTAATACAACATGATCATCTATATAATATAATTCATCAAATAGTGAAACAGAGCATGGAAAATAAAGTTCACAAATTATATAAATGACTTTGATATTTGTCAGTTAGTATAAACAGAGCAAGGGTAGAATGCTCCAACACCGAGACCGTTACCTAGGAATTTCTTTAAAACAAAGAGTAACCATGTGATGAATTATAAGGAATTGGGTAGATATACACAGTAATGAACGAAAAATAGTCAATGAGAGTTTAATTTTTGGAGATAGCCAGTAACTTGATTAGTAGCTTAACACTCAGCTCTTTACCATTTGTATCAGGTTATCTTCATTAGATCCTAATGTGGTCCCCTTTTCAGGCTTTTTTGCAATGTTGATCTGAATCTAGAAGAGTGAAAGAAAAGAGCAACATTAGTGGAGAGGGGAACTGTTACCATTGGAAGAGAAAAAAATGTATATCTGAACCAAAGGAAATAAACACATGATAAGAGGGAAAAAACACAATGATAACTAAGGATTAGGTAAAATAGTCCTCTCCATTCCTTACTTATAAAATCTCTCCAGATATATCTGTTCATGGATCATGTTGAATGACGGTACAAACAAAAAGATAAAAAAAAGAAGTAGACTGAATTGATCATATTTTGGTATAGTGTTTGTAATATCCTATTAATTATTTTAAGATATCCTTGAAGTGAACAGTCAGTTCAAGTAGGCAGTTAGCATTGTCTAAATGCTTTGCGTTATGGCATCAATCAATGCTTCCCTACTATGCTCAAATTGTTTTCTACAAGGAATTTCTCAGTGCAAATTTAAAGGGTAAACAAAAAATATATACAAAGAGTTTAGCAATGGCAAAAACTACACCAAGAACCAGGATCTAACTCACTACTCGATGAGCATAATGTTGTTTTTTACACGATGCAACTGCTGACCAGAAAACAAGATAATTTCTTTCTAGCAACATTTAGGATGTATAGAAATGGGAATTGCTGTAGAGACAACCCGAGTGTCTAACTATATTCCAACTGGATCAATATATGGTAATTAAGTGTTTTAAATTTCCAAATGATGATATATAGTTTCTATAATAGCTTGAGTTGTACATGAGTAGGAACAATCGGGTTGGACCTATAGCGGTACTCTATAGAAATACTATCGATATTCACATCATGAATAAAACCTGCAAAAAGTATTTACTCTTTCTACAAAATCAATGTGGGGCAAAACTTGTAATAATCTGTAGTATCTACTTTTATAACCAAACATAGGAAAAGAAAAAAAACTTCACCTGAAGGACATATGCAAATTCCATCCATGTCTGTCAGGTTCTGGAGCAAACTCACTATCTCGTCCTTGGGATTTGACAACACCACAAATGTGTTATTTGTGTGAAAAAAAATGTTAAAGGGGTGTGGATCGTGGAGCAAAAATAACCTACAAGTAATGTAGAGAAGGGGAGCTCGTTCTAGGGCTAGCTGTGAGCCTGTAGCGACACCATGCATGTATGTTCAGATTCGTAATGCTGGACGTTTTCTACTTCTGCTCCTCTTTGATCTCCTTGTCCCTCTCCTTCCACTGATCCTCTTTCGCAGCTCTCATACTACAAATTCAAACAAATCAGATATGATTAATGGAGATTGGAGAGGAAATTTTTGGGGAAGAGAGCGACGGGAGAGGGAGAGAAAAGAGGGGAGGACGGAAAAGGGTAAAAACTCACGAGCAAGAGGCAACAGAGGTCATCATCATCATCAGGCGGAGGAACTATTCCAACACACCATGATCCTCGTCGTCGTCGATCATCATCGGCTCCATGGTTCACAACAGATTGATGCGGAGGCGGATCGCAGTGGTTCGGAGCATGTTGAAGCGGGGGAGGACGCACCACGCGGCGGCGGAGTAGGAGTCGCGGCAGCGGCAACGGAGAACGAATTCTCGTAGAAGTGAAGGAGGCGGAGTCCGTGGAGGCCGGTTTCGCAGGCGCGACGGAGGAGTTGCAGGTCGCAGACATGGCGGAGGTGGTGGGTGCTGCACTGCTGCGGCAACCCGAATCGTGGAGGAGGTGGCTCGGAGCTTGTCGAAGCGGGAGAGGAGGATGATGCGGCGGCGGAGGAGGGAGTTGCGGTGGCCGGGATCGAGGAGCGGGAGAGGTTGGCGTGCACGGTGCACTTGCGATGGCGGCGGTTGTTTGCGAGGGAGAGGACGGGGCACGAGAGGGTTGCGGGCTGGGGACCTGGGGTGGGGCGCGTGGAGTATTCGGATCGCGAATAGATATTTTTTTCGCAGGTGTCGGACGAAAGGTCGCAAGTGCCGGACGAAGATCGCAGGCAGATGGAAACACTACGAATTTTTAAGTAGTAGAGATGAGAGGCATCTTACCGGTCGCATCACTGGCACTTTGGGTTAGAAATATTTTTACTCAGGTCGTCTATACGCATTCATGGCTATGCACATACCACACGTATCAAGTTCACAACACATTGTGCCACCGATTAGTTGAGACGATCGATAATGTAGCACCGCAGCAACAGAATTTTTAATCAGCATTGCAGGCCATTAAAATCGTCAATCCCTCCACTACTATACTTGAAAAGGATATTACAGTGAAAACTTATCTCCACACTGAAGCTCTCAACCAACAAAGGAGAACGAAGGGCAAAATGTAACACTAAAAAGTCAGTACATTTACAGCCCTGCATTGCAACTCTATCAGTATTCAGCAAGGTGTCACTTCCTGATGCTCAGTTTATTGTGGATTGCTTACGGCTGATGTTCCTGGTAAAAGGGCAGGAAATTCAATTCATGCATGTATGCTCTTCGGCAAATTGATATGGCGAACTGAATAGAAATGGCAACATGTAAAGCTCAGGCTACCTGTACACTAGGACCAGTATACATGCCAGGGCGCATGTAAATGTTTACTGGAGTGTTTATGGCCTCAATCCATGCATATTTGTCTTGGCTATCAACTATCTTTGTGTCTCCAGCTGCTGCTGTTCGAGCACCAAGTGACCATGAGAAAAACAAAACTACTGCAGAATACTACAGCTAACAACAATTTCCGAATTTTCAGAACACTAATAAGACATATACGAAGATCCTTTACCTAAAAGGTAATACCCATGTACCACACTAAGTGTAAAACAAAGATTATCTAAACTACAAAAAACATCAGTGTAAATAATAAATATGTACCACACGATAAAACCCAACCCAATAGAATAGCCCTGACCCAGATCAAAATACACCAACAGAGGCCTTTGGCATAAGGACAGACCTCACACCTAAGACAATCCTGAAGATGTATCTCCCTTTCATGGTGTCATATGAGGTTATGAGGTTATAAAAAGCTTCTAAGAATTTCAAGGAAGTTTCACCATGTTTCATGGCACTAGCAACTGTTTTACCCAAGCCACTATACTGGTAAACTTTGCATCTAGTTCAAGTGCCTCTGTTCCGCTTCGGGCACATGTATGGCTTCCTTCTATATATATCAGAAACATGACTGACTCCTACTCTCCTGACCAACCACAGGTATCTTATGCCTACATCACCACTCTCCCTCACGAGCACAAGTATGAGCAAATCTATCCAGAAAAAATCCTATTTAATATTTGTAAAAGTCAGTTGGCTAAGCAGAATAAATAGTTCACTGTTAACAGAATATGTGGAAACTATTGTTCAGGGCCAATATATCCTTTTATATCTATTCTAATAAAAAAGACAGTGTACTGGGCTCTAGCATTATGCCAAGTACCTACAAAACAATATAATGTTACTGCAGCAACAGCAGTCACCACCAACCTAATCCTAGCAATATTCCATTGTCTAAACTAGCTGAACTTGATCCTAATTCCTGAAAATTAAACAAATGGTCGTTTTTTTTTCTTGTTCTGTTAGATCAAGAACTGTAAGCTGGAATCCACAGCAACTGAAACTTCTGTTATTTTGGCTTTCAATAAAGGCCGAGAAAGACTCTCTTTCCAAAAACTAGCTGAACTTGATCCTAATTCCTGAAAATTAATTGTATTTATTAATCCCCACTCTTTCTATTTATACACACCACAACCTCACGGCCCTGGTTCTCCATTAATATCATACGTTCAAATTCAGCCAAAAAACTCAAACCCATAGCAGTAATTTTGACTTTTCACAACAACCTTGTACCATGATGACAGTGAGAGGTCAACTTACAGAGGGTAAAAAATGGATAATCATGAAAATATGTACAACTTCGACCAGCATCTTCAGAATATGGCGGGGCAAGGACATCGAGAACAGCACAAGAAGCTACCGAAGTGAAACAGTGTAGATTCCCGCCACTTTGGGGATACAAAACAGAGGTTGAACATGGCGATGTAAGAACATCATCCATATGTAATTTGGCCAATCTTGCTGCATATCAGCGATGAAAAAATATTTTCAGCAATAAAATATCTTATTTTTGAAGATCAGGAAGAGAAGCAATGTAACAAGTGTTCCAAAACAACTTTTCTCTAGTAAATGATACAGTTGATTGAAGGTATAAGGAATTGTTTTCACAGAAATCAGGTCATAATTCTGCACCGAAGTTTCAATACCTTTATCAAATAACATGATAAATACTCTGAAACAAAGCAGAGTACTGACCTGGCTGGCTATTTGCTACAACAGTAGGATCTATCCAATCATATGATTTCACATGCATAGAACCATAAAGGATTTTGCTCAATACAGTCATTCCTGGATGGTCATGGAGAGGAATGATGGCCGAAGTTGGTAAGCAAAATATTCCAATCTGCAAAATATACAGGAAATAAAAGGTGTTAAAGACCACTCTACCAATAAGTACCATACACATATTACTTCTGGCAAAAGAGAAATGTTGTCAAGCATATTTAAGGATGCATGAAAAGCTTGTTGGGGTAATTTGTCACAGCTCAACCATGGATCCACAATGGCGAGCATTGCTAGCAACCATACAATTTAATGGCATCAAACAATTGACATTCAAGAATTACCCTCAAAACTTAGAAATGCACAGTAGGTTGTAGCTGTAAAAAGGGAAATGGGTAGAAAAGTACTAGTAACTGCCAGCAAACAATGGTCCATCAGAACAAGATTGACAGTATGGTTTGCAAATTCACATCAAAAGTTTATAAGCAATTATAATTGCAAGACTATAGATAGGGATGAAGAGGATACGGTAAGACTTTTCGGTGGTAAACTCACAGAGAAAGCGTCACAGTCGTAGACATGTAAATATGTTATAGGCTGAGCCCATCGAGCTACTCTTGCTGAGCTCTTGAGGAAGTTGGACTCAAAAAACCCATGCCCTCTGTCATCCTCAAAATTATCATCTCTGAGCCCAACATCAGCAGGAGTGATTGTATCTGAATATCACACAACATTCCATCATATAAACGAAAACATGGATTCGTTCCAATTGGAGGAGCACCGAAAAGATCAAAATTTGCGCAATCATGAGCTTAACAAGCTGCCATCAGCCAACTAAGAGACAGTAAATAGGTAAGATAAAGGGAATCCGACATGAAATTGTAATGGATAGGCAAATATTACCCATGAGAGAGGAGATGCTGCGGATGGCGACCGCGGGCGGGGGAGAGGACGAGGCACCGGCGGCCGAAGGGGACGGGAAGGTGCGCTTGCAGAGCTCGTAGAGGGCCTGTACCTTCGAAGAGGGCGGCCGCGGGGTCACGCCCCACGCCATTTGGGACAGGTTCAGGAGACTGTCCTCTTCCCGCGCGTGGGTAGCCTCTAGATGTGCCGGCAGCGGAAGGGCGGCGAGCCTGACAGGACGAGGAGGGGAAGGGTGGAGAGGCCGGCCGGTGGCAGGGGAGGTGATAACGATTTGGTTTTGTGTATTTTATCGCGTATTCAATTTTTTTCGAAAAATGATCGCGTATTCAGTTTGAAGTTTTGTTTTTTGTTTTCCAATAACAGTCAATTTTAAGTTCAAAAAAGAAACACCACCCATTTTTTTACTTAATTTGGGAAAAGGAATTGGTTGCAAGCCACGTATCAACTTTTTTAATCAGACAGATGTTAGTTAAGTCTCTTAAATAGAATTTTATTTTGGCTAACTTCACAAACCATCTATCAAGGCGGAATGTTAACGACTATATTTTCAAAATAATAATAAAATTGTTCTTAGCTCTCTTTTGCATGGCACAACAATAATCACTATTACCTCATACAACACTTTTTTATTACTCCCTCTATTCCTAAATATAGGACGTTTTGGAGTTTGAAATTTTCTCTCTAAATATAGGACGTTTTGTAGATAGGACAAATTTTGAGGTTGGTGAGAGAGTTAATGTGTGGGTGGATGAAGGTAAAAATGAAGGGTATAGTAATCTTTTGACACGTTGACTATTTTCTTGTTTGAATGTTAAAAACCCTATATTTAGAGACGGAGAGAGTATTTGTCATTATACATGGTACGCTTTACTACAAACAACTAATGTCCATACTGTCAAAAGTAAGCATGTTTGAATCTAGATAAAAATCTCCAATTCATGGTGGTTTTGGACAAAACTCCTATGATTTTAGGAGTTTAAACATATAAATATTTCATTTTTTTTAGCTACGACGGATAACCAACAACTATTAAAGTTATTATGAGATTTAATCATAACATTTTAATGTAAATCCTCATTAATCTCACCCAATCCGTACAAAAGGCAATCTTGTCCTAATAAAATTAGTTTACAACAACAACAGCAACAACAACAACAACAACAACAACAATAAGAATAATAATAATAATAATAATAATAATAATAATAATAATAATAATAATAATGTTAAATTAGTGCAATATCTATATATACCTGTCACAAGATTTAAAAGTTACTCAATACTCAAACTGCATATTGTTCACCCGATTTGACACATTAAATATATATTTGAAGTACTACTTATAAAAGAGTTAGTGATAATTACCTCTCAGGAGTTAGTGACAATTCTACTCTCAGCTTAAACATGGCTGTTGACTTGAAAGTTTATGTTTTTATTGGAAAATTTATGTTGTCCTTTTGTAATTATCTCAAATGACGTGATTTTTATTAGACTGATGAAAAGAAAAGGGGTTTCAGGCTCAGCCAGGGTTAACAAAACCAGGTTAACCGGTAAACCGGAGCGGGCTGTTAACCCATGATTCTAAATTCAAAATTTTCAAAATTTGTGTAAAAAAATTGTTAAAAACTAGAGCGGGAAAAAAGATTTATGGTGAAAGAACAATATGGAATCAAGGTCGATTGATATAGGAAAAACAATAAAACAATATTAACCGATCAAAATCGAGATCAACCGATGAAACCGACCGGTTGACCGGTCACCAACCGCCTCCTTCCCAAATTAATTTTTACTTTTAGTTAAATAAAAAATATAAGTAATTTAGATAGAAAAAAAAATCATACTCTTTTTTATGTACTATATATCATTAACCTTCTCGTTGAATTATTATTTCTTGATGACTATGTGTTGGACAACTATAATGGATGCTTTGTACCATGTATAATTATATATCGTGAGTGTAAGTTATGATTGTCAATATACCATGCATAATTGACAATATGGTTGTGCTATGTCGTTTCAACTAGATATATTATGCATTTTATCGAGGAATAATCTCGACACTAATACTACCTAGTCCCTCACAAGTATGAAATTTGATGGTGTAACATACGTAACACATAAAAACATGCGAGATTTAGACAAGTTCGGGCCCCTCAACCGAGAGTAATACCCTACGTCTTGTATGTTGTGTCTTGCCTTTAGCAGATTGCTAATTGCGTATGTCTAGATCATTTCGAAGGGTCCCTTCTCCGTCATATATATCCAGGGAAGGTAGGGTTACATGCGAGTCCTAATCGGTTACATGAATTATATATTCGGGAATTCTATCTTGAAGATTCCTTACCGATTCGGTGTCCTAATCGATTAATTTAGCTCATTTACTTGAAGATCAAGTCACATCTTGTTGGTCTTGAGTCCGCCTTTTATTTTCATACCAGTATACGTAATCTTCCGTTATTCTATATCGGTTGGGTACCATTATGTGGACCCTCCTAACCGGTCTTATCTTCATGAATATGACACCATATCTTCAATAAATCATTCTTTTAATGATATCATACCCATAAGGCAAGTATACTACAAATTTGTATCTAATATTTTCCTTGCTCATGCCAAATTTTCCAACATTTTTACTCTTTTTTATTTTATTAAATTTTTTATTTTGCTGTTAACCACGTTAACTTGGCTAACCGACCGGTTAACCGTAAAACCGGCCGGCTAACCCGTCATCGACCGGTGCTGCCGCAGACTGACTTTTGTCTGGCTAGCTGACCGGTTTTCTCGGTTAACCGGTGAACCGGAGGCGGCCGATTCTGCTTTGAACACTAGGCTCAGCCAATGATGCCTAATCCAGGTTCGTGCAACCGGCTAACCAGGTACCGGCCGAACAACCACACCGGAAGCAACACTGAGCAACCGAGGCCGTGCCTGTTTGACCCTAGGCCATTTCCCAGCTCCTGCGAGTGGACGCCGACTCCGTCCAAAAAGAGGAGCTAGCTGCTACAGAGGCAGTCATATTGTGATCTGACTTCACTCCTTCTCGAATTAGGCGCTTCGCCAGAGGCAGAAGTAGACCAGGCAACAAGAACTGTGTTCCAGGATGGCCATTCAAACCAGACAGCGTATGGCATATCAGAAGCTTCCATGGATCATCTCTTCACTCAGGCATCTAAACAATGGCAACGAGGGCAAAGCTTGACCCTTGAGAACCGCCGTGCACGTGTTGTCAGGTGGCTTCAGTGCCGGGGTTTCAACTGGGCTGTGACAAATGCGATTCTCAGGAAGCTGGAGGCAAAGCATCCTCCCTGACCCTTCTTATTTGCATGCTAGTATTATATTGCGGCAGGTTTAGTTGATTATCTTCTCTCTCTACTCTTTCTAATTGTTATTGAATAGTATGACCTTTCAACAACTGTGGACAAAGATCATCATTTTGACATCCAGAGTTAACATGTGATATGTTGCGAAATGAAACAGCGACGCTTTAAAATTCAAATTAAACTATTGGGTTGGTGCTTGCTGTGCGCACGTGCCTTTGCTCCAATGCTTGTTGGTGTGTGCATTTGGGTGGGACGCGGTGTGGGTTTGGAACCGTCGTGTGTTCATGTTCCAGATATTCCTGACAAGAAGACGGCCGCGTGCAAAGTTCAAATCAGGCACAAAGGGGTTAGAAAGAACCTTCGAAGTCAATTTTAGCATCTTCCTGTCCTAGTCTCTCATCAAATATACGTATGAGAAATTCAGTGGAAGTGTTTCAGATTCCAGGCAAAGCAAAGTAGAGCTGAAGACAGGATTGTAGAATAAAATGCACTTAATTCAGTTCCATTGCATCAGACAGTATCAACTTAGAACACGGGTACACAACACAAGAGCCGGCGCGATGTGGCTTACCGTGCGTGAACAAAATTTGAAATGCAAAACACAAATTGAAGGAAACGTAGTTACGCAGAGTACACTGATAGCACTGTCAGAACATGAAATGGAAGCTCCAACGGCAATGAAGAATTAATGATCTCTCCATCTCTTATTCCTATGACGGGAAGAGAGGATCAGTGGATCACTGAGTGCGACTTGTGAGAAAGGATGGCCTCCTCCTTACGAATCCGCGGCGCTAGGCCCCTCAGACGGAGACGGGCTTGGCGCGTCCGACGGAGCATCGGCGGGGGCCTCCGAGTCGGAGGCGCCCGAGTGGTTGACCGAGGTCAACACGGCGGTCTCGGCCTCCGCGAACGGCACCACCACTACGGCGGCGAGGAGGATCACCGCGAGGGCCAGGGCAGGAGCCATGTTCGCCATGATGATTTGTGATTTTGTGCAGGGGTGTGTTTCGTCGTTGTTTGAGTGCTTGGTGTGGTGGCTGATGCGAAGCAATGGGCGCTGGGTTTTATACGTGAGGCGATGACTATTTTCAGGTTGGAGCTTAAAGCGTTGGCCTGTTCCAGGACATGGCACGTCATGGTGCTTGCCCTTGCCCAACGGGAGCATGGCCGTTTTTAGCCAGTGCCCGCGGTGGTGCGACGTGTGGCGCGTCCGACGAGTCTTTCTACTTCCGGTAGATGCGTTCAGGCTCCGGCCAGGCGCTCCCTCCGGACGTGCCATGATCACTTACCGCAGACGGATTTTTGCAAAATAAAATTCCATCTTGCCATTTCGATGTTCCCAGATTTCTTGGTAAACATAACACATCTTACGTAATCACGCATATTACTGTTTGCTTGCCGATTTCTTTGTTGCCGAGAGGCATCTTTCCGGCCGCATCACTGTGGCAATTTGGGTTAGAAATATTTATAATCAGATCGTCTATCGCATTCATGGCTATGCACAACACACTGCACCACCGATTAGTTGAGACGATCCATAATGTAGCACCTCAGCAACAGAATTTTTAATCAGCATTGCAGGCCATGAAAATCGTTAAATCCCTCCACTACTATACTGAAAAGGATATTACAGTGAAAACTTATCTCCTCACTAAAGCTCTCAACTAACAGAATACGTGGGAACTGTTGCCTAAGCAGAACAAATAGTTCACTGTTAGCAGAATACGTGGGAACTGTTGTTCAGGACCAATAGATCCTTTTAAACAAATAAATACTCATGATATTTCGCTTCTAATAAAAAAGACACAGTGTATTATTGGGCTCTAGCATTATGCCAAGTATTCACGAAACAATTAATGTTGCTGCTGCAACCGTAGTCACCACCAACCAAATCCTAGCAATATTCCATTGTCAAAGCTAGCTGAACTTGATCCTAATTCCTCAAAATTAATTTTAGGGAAATACTTCAGAGAGCATAGGGGTATGTGTCCACCCTAACTTTTTTTATTAATTATAGTTAAATTTAAATATTGAATCTCTGATTATACTACTAAACATGTTAGACTAGTTGTAGATATGTTATAAAATCATAAATTGAAGTACAAAAATATCAAACTCTAACAAATTCATGAAAATCTATTAAATTTAATGAATTTGTCATAATTTGATATTTATGTACTTCAATTTATGATTTGACAACATATCTACAACTAGTCTGACATATTTAATAATATAATCAAAGATTAAATATTTAAATTTAACCATAATTAATTAAAAAGCTAAATGGGCACATGCCCCTATGCCCACAAAAGTCATTCTTTAATTTTATCTGTTACAAGATCAATCCTTATCCTCACTCATTCTATTTATACACATCACAACCTCACGACCATGTGAACAGTTTCCCCACTGCTGATTACAAGACTCGCTGATCTTTGTTCCGGCCGCTTTGACATAATATGCAATGCCCTTCAAAATTTTCATTGAATCCTCAGGGTTGCCAAGGCACCAGATGACAAAGAGAGCAATTGCAAGTATACTTCCAACGACGAAGCCAACACCGTAGGACAGTGGCTTAGAAAGCGCAAACACCATTAGCCATGCACTGCAGATGCAAGATGTACGTGCACACGTCGATGCTAAGCTACGTAGATGGTATCGATATACTGAAACTGTGGAAGCCATGACTCCGCCTATTGCCACAAAAAAGTAAAAATCAAAGCCACACTGTACATCTGCTCACGGCTTAGCCATTGCTTGTCTTTTTTTTGCAGCCCAGCCGTGTGTTTCAACTTCTCTCATCTGATACAGTACCCATATGGTTCCGATAGCAGCAGTGGTAAGGAGAGCTTCTCAGTTGAAGTATCTCTACAGTGCACTTGAACATACAGATTATAACTAAGTTGCAGACTAATAAGAAATGCCAACAACACAATGAGATTGGTATAACTAGTATGACATGTTTAATAGTATAATCACAGATTCAATATTTGTATTTAACCACAATTAAGAGAAAAGCCAGGGTGGACACATGCCCCTATGCTCATTGAAGTATTTCTCAAGAAGAAAAGCTTACATCATTAGGTGGTTTTGTTGAACCCACAGGCTGATCATATGGATCGTTAGGATCAGGATCGCCTCCTGCTGTTGCAGCAGGAGCTGCATTCTGTTGCATTGGCAAAATCTCTAGAAGCTTCTGAAACTGTTCATCCTTAAGAACTAGTAGTGGAGAGGCAACTTGTGGCACTGAAGGTGGAGCATCGAGAAAAGCTAGAGCTGCAGGCCGCATGTCAACATCAGCAGATACACTAGGATCCATAGCAGGTAATATCTCCATTCCACAATATTAGCATTCCTAGAATCTCGAGATAAAAATAGTCGAGTGAGAAAGATCATATATACCTCTCATTTTACACTACCTCATCAATTTCTCACCTACCCACCAACCCATCAGATTTTTGTCTTATTCCTTAGGAATGCTTATATTGTGAATAAACTTTTGAATGCCTCAAATACTTACATTGTGAACTGGAGGGAGTATTTGCCGAATCAGGTTCTGGAGCAGCTGCAGAAGCTGGGCTTCCGAATGGTCAGCACTAGTACGCATGGCGGCAGCGGGCCAAAGTGGAGCTTCCTGGCGAAGTTGGAGTTGGTTTGAAGCAGATGCCTCTGGAAGCAGCAAATCGGAGCTCTTGGTATGAGGGTCAGCACGGGACGACTTCCCTTCTTCAAAGGCAGCTTGTGACACTGAAGGTGGAGCATGGCGAGGGGCAGCATGTTCCGGTTCGAGTTGAGACGGCTTATCCTCAGCTGAAGCAGCTGCAACTGCAAGAACCTGGTCATCGTGACCGCCCGCTGGTGGAGAAGTAAAACCAGTCCAGCCTCCCTCCGAAGGAAGTGGCGGCTGCACTGGTTCTGTGAGAGGACGATCTGGGGGATCGGCACCATCTCCATGGTACATCGGCCGAGGAGCCTAAGCAGGTTCCCTTTCTCCATGGTCACAAGACCATTGGCGGGCGTCGGATGGCAGCCACAGCAGGGCCGCGCGCCTGCGAACCAGCTGGACATTCCTTACCTCACACGGCATGCAAATGCATTGCAATTACCTGAGTGTAAAAAAAAAGAAGATAAGTTCTTTATAAATGTGGAAGGCAGCGCGAAGCCATTTAGAATAAAAAAATATAATGAAGACAATTGAAACTGGCAACTAAGGTGATTTTTACAACAAAATATAATGAAGAAGGTGATGATTTAGAAAAAAAAAACATCTATAGGTAAGAGTATTAAACTTCAATTCATATATAGGGTGATCTATGCAATTAAAATTTATTACACTGTTTGTGGAAAGAAAGTCTTCACTAAAGATTGCCTCTGAGAACATCTTAGGGTGTGTTTGTTTCACTGTATAGGGCTATTCAATCAAGTGTTCATTTTACCGTTGGTTTGGATAGGTTGTACAAGAATAGAGAATATGTTTCAAAGATGTCTGGATGAGCATATCCGTGAAATTTGGCCGTACAGGACTATCTAACCTACCTAAGCATGATCATTACTAAATTAATCAGTATATTATTATATTAAGTAGTATACTTTATTATGAAATTAAGATGAATAAACATTAATATATTGATTAATGTGTAAAATCATGTCAATTAGAATATAACTCTTGATAATTAACAAGTTTTATTATTAATTATGAATGATTGTAACAAGATTACTGTTTATAAAATTAAAGTAGACTAATTAATGTATGATTAACTACTATTATTTGCGAATAAGATTTAATTATTCTCATTCAATATTTTCTCATCCCTCCAATCGTTATAAACAATGGATGACCCTGTTCGATCAAACAAACAATGAGTTGGATGATCCAATCCAAGAAAATAAGGATAGGATAATTCCATCCAACCATGACTTACAACCAAACGGACCCTTATATGCTCCCATGCTCCCACACATGAATAATATAAAAAATTCAAACAAAAATATAAGTGTATAGAGTATATTGTCATCTACAATCATGCAAAGTTTGACCTGCAACAAATATTTTTACAAGATGCAATAGAAAAAAGAGAAAATCAGCTACAATAGTTGTGGGTTTCTACTGCTCATATTGAACCCACGATGTGATACTTTTAAATGGGAAATAGTTTATTTTACTCCCCAAACAATCCACTATGTTCAAATTACACCCCAAATAAAATTTTGGATCACTTTACCCCCTCAAACAATTTAAGTTGACTCAATTTAGTCCCTTATGCAATTTTCCTTTTTTGTTTCTCTTTGTACAATTTAAATTTTGAAAGTGCATCTAGGCCTCCTAGTGGGTTTTGGTGTTTTGATGACAACACGATTAAAGAGCTAATGTAATTTGCTGAGTTGTAACAGGAATATGTCTTGTGAAATTATTGCAAACGTTGTTGTATCAAGACATGGATGTATATGGATATTTCACATGTATATTCTTGTATTCCATATGGCAAAGAATATGATGAAGATGAAGCCACATGGATGATTAACCATGAAAATATTATACCATGTGTCACATGAAGAGAAATGAAGCTTGGATGATATGTCTCGTATTGGTCATTGAAAGTATCACCATATTCCATATTGGTGATTTAATTCTTAGTATCATATCAATCAAGCAACACATATTACAACGAAAATCAATACAACATGAAGATGAATATCAAGCGTGTGCTAATGGATGATGCAAAGAAATGTGTCAATCTTGATGGTAACTTTGATGAAGGAATAGCAAGGACTTGGCTTCGATGGACCATACATTGGAGAAGGGCAAGCAAGAGGCTTGGCGCCGAAGAACCTTTGTGGTGGAGAAGAGCAAGTGGATGTTGAATCCGACGAATCAAAAAGGCCATGGAAGATTGCATATTTCCTAGTGTCAATTATTTATGAATCAAGAAAGAAGAGGTGACATGGATAAAATATGGAGTTTTGTCTATTTGATGATAAAGTCCATGGTCATCAGCTCAAGGTGGATATGCTCAAGTAAAGAATTGTTGTCAACGCTCAAGAAGCAAAATATGAAGAATTTCGGCATATGTCTCTATCACAAGCTCAAGTGGAAGGAAAATAGCTTTTATCTGTTTCTTGAGTATAGGAATGCCGTACTATTAAGAGGGATGCAACATGTGTTGAATGACGATGTCAAAGTGCTCAAAATCCTAGAGAGAAACCAATCCGAGTGACCTAAACCCTAAGCGAGTGTGTTACGTCGGGTAAAGGAGGTCGGACCGCCCTGTCAAGGAGGTCGGACCGCCTTGAACCGAGTTGTTGGGTTAGTAGGTCAAGGAGGTCGGACCACCCTCGTCAAGGAGGTCGGACCGCCTTGTACTAAGTTTTCCGGAGTCAACTTCGGGTTAGTGAGTTTTTGGCCTTAGAAGTGAAGCATAGTTAGTTTGAGTGGGTTGAGCAATCAAGTTTGTGGTTTGTGGAGGTTTTCGCATCAAGTGGTTGGTTGCCTGCCCGGTGCAAGGCGGTCAGAGCCGCCTCTGTCAAGGCGGTCGGACCGCCCCTGAGCTCGACAGTCTAACGGCTAGTTTTTGAAACGGCCTTTAAATAGCCCTCCACCTCTCACTTTGGTTGCTCGCTGGTTCCGGCCCGACTCTATAGCATTCCAACGGCCATTTGAGCTCTCCCCAACCTCTCTTTGTGAGATCCAAGTGATTTGAGCTAAATCTTTTAGTTGGGTTGAGAGATTTGAGTGTGTGAGCAAAAGTGAGCAAATCTTAAGCCTTGAGCACTTTGGGCTACGTCAAGCAACTCGTGATTCATTTGTTACTCTTGGAGGTGAAGCCTCCTAGACGGCTAGGCGTCGCCCTAGAGCTCCCAAGCTTGTGGTGAGCCTTGGAAAAGTTTGTGAAGCTTGTGATCTTGCCTCCATTGTGAAAAAGATCAAGATAGTGGATTGAGGGAAGTGGTTGAAAGAGACCCGCTTGGAGCGTGCTAGTGAGCAGCTCAAGCTTCCTCAAACGGAGACGTAGGGATCACGTTGAGGTGATTCCGAACTTCGGTAAACAAACTCGTGTGTCTCCGTCTCCCTTGCTTTTCTTGTTTTCTAGCTTATACTTGTGCTTCCGCTTCGATCTACTTTGGTGTGCTCATTTGTGTGCGGATACTTCGTGTATGTGCTAAGGAAAACCTTTGGAGCATCACCTCAAGTTTTGGTTTGAGCTAGAATTCATTTTGTAGAGCCGGCCTGTTTCACGCTTCGTGTAAGGCGGTCCGACCGCCTCGATATGAAGGTCGGACCGGGTTGAACTAGGGTGCACCCACTCGCTCTGTGCAAGGAGGTCCGACCGGGTTGACAAGGAGGTCGGACCGGGTTAAACTAACTCTGTGTGAAAAAGTTGTGTTAATTTCGGGTTTCGCCTATTCACCCCCCTCTAGGCGACATCAAGGTCCTTTCAAATTTGAAACTCAAATTAATTTTGCATGATGATAGATAGTACCATTCTCTATATAAATGAAAATATTTTGTATACAATTCTAGAACTATATAATTAAGATAATATTTGATGCTATTAAACTATAAAATATATGTTTAAAATATATATTATATATTTTAAATGTAAGGTTCAATGAAAACTATCTTTATGTAAAATTTGAGCACTAAACTCAGCTCGTACAAAGGAAAATATCAAAGAGAAATTACATAAGGGAGTAAATTATACCAACTTAAATTGTTTGGGGGAGTAAAGTGAGCCTTGATTTTGTTCGGGATGTAATTTAGACAAAGTGGATTGTTCGGAGGAGTAAAATGGACTTTTCCCCTTTTAAATGACGATCTCTCTCTCTCTCTCTCTTCTCTCTCTCTCTTGCTCTTTGCACAAATACTTGTTGCAACTATACTTTTTGCATGCTGATAGAAGATAATATTCACTATCTATATATATTTTTGTTATAATTTTTCACAAATGTTATAAGATGTAAATTGATGGTGGGAGCCCAAGAGCACTAACTCACTCGGAGCACTGGATGTGTTCTTTGCCTCCGTTGAGTGTAGTGTGTGTTTGTATATGTTTATTTATTGAAACAACTTAATAATGCATAGATATGTCTTATGTTAGATTGTTGTCTTTGTTATTGATTACTACAAGTCACATTGTATCTCGTGAGTATTTATCTTACGTTTGGTCATAGTTAGGCCATGTTAAGATCCGTCATATTTTATTAAAAACTGGTTTATAGATATGATATTTTATGAAGTATCTATTAAAAAATTTAGACTGGCGTGTTTCCATACCAGTCTATAAAGGTGGTTTATGAAGATATAGTAGTTTATACCAAAGATAGTTTCTCCAGTTAATTAGAAAGTTGCTACTAGTATTTTTTTTGAAAGCAAGTAGCTACTAGTATTTTAGTTAGACGTAAACTAATTTTCTCCAGGGTGGAGTAGATTATGGTTTTTCTAATAAAAACCAGTTTATTATGAACTGGGTGGATCCAAACAGACCTTAGCGATGTAGATTTTTTTTACTCTTTATATGTTGATGCTTGAAGTTTGTATTATGTCACTCAACATGTCAGTTGGACAATTTCGTGTATTCATCTGCTCTTGATAATCAGAATTGCGACAATTTTTAGGTGTTGGTCTTGCTACCATAAATTACCATACCACTTGTCAAAAGTGTGGTGAATACCACTAAAGTCTATAACAAGTAGGTACAATGAGTGAAACATTGCGCCGTGCCATAGCTATGGCAAATATACCAAACACAGCTGCCACAAAATATTGGCAAACTGTGGTGAAGTCTGTACCAAACCAAACATAAATATTGAGCTTTTTTTCCTCGCAAAAAGGAAAATATTGAGCTTTTTTCCTTATGCCATCGAAATATCTTCATCATCCTAAGGCCTTGTTCGTTTTGCCATGGAACAACACGGATCGCAGCCCAAACCATATGGAACGAGAAAAATGTGGAACTGTTCCAGCCCAACTCAAAATGGTCGTTCGGTTATGTATGGATTGGTATGGGAACCAACCCGATTCCAGCCCATTCCATGTCCATTTCATGCCTGAAGACCTAAGCACCAATACATGACTCTAACCCATGGAACGCAGTAGAGCCTGGATGAAGTGAAAGAGGTTTGAACCACTCAATCCGTGTCTAGAGATAGATCCATGTGGGATCCATTTCCATAAAATCGAACAAGGCCTAAATAAGGTATCTTTCACCGGATTCCATCCCAGTTCAGCTATTCCGAGTTGGACTTGAGGTCCGGTTAGGGCGATACAACGCAGTCCTATTTAGTGCAGGGCCCTGACGATCCGCCTCCTTGAGCGCCAGCGAAGCTTGCACGGCAAACCGTGTTGAAATCATACACAACAGCGATGGCATCCCTCTCCAAGCCAGGGTTCCCCGTTCCCCAGCATCCACCGCGCCGCGCTGACGACGTTGAGCTGACGGCAGATCCGGCGACCCGACAACACGTGATTGTGGACATCGGTGATGACGTGGAAGGCCCCGTTCCAAAATCGAACGGCTCCTCCGTCGATCCAGCAGACCCATATTATCTGGATGCCGTCCAGTTCGAGGCAGCTGCATTATTCTGTTCCAAGTTACTGACAAAGGTTTGTTGCTTCTATGCGTCGCGTTAACCGCCCTGATCTGATTTCGTTTAATTAGCTTATTATGATACTGATTGCCATTTTTTTTTGCAGACTCTTTTTGTCATGTCTGCGGTTGTCGCTGCAGTTTTATTTATACAAATTGTCGCCACAGTGTCATGGATGGAAGAATTAGTGGTGTTACCCACAGGGGTTGTGGTAGTTTTATATTTTCTTATGGTTTACGTGTCATGTGTAGAACCTGAGCCAAGTAGCATGGACTGAAATGTAACCTCCGGAACAAAGTGCTATATAGTCATTGTTTAAAGTGCTTGCTCCTTCCGATCCTTAACTGCTCCGTCAGGAGCTTGACTGCTGATCATGCGCATGATCATGCCCTTATACTGAGATTTTTTTTTTTGTTGGGAGTGGGGGGAGGGGGCGGGGGGGGGGATCCGAATTCTCTGCAGTACCTCAAGGCAAAGGTAAAAATTCACGCTACGATGAACCGGTTGGAAGGTATAAATTCACGAAACGAGTGTAATATACTGTAGCAAGATCTGTAGGAGAAGGATTTTTTACTGTACACATTTTACTCGTAGCATTCAATCTGAACCGTTGATTTTTCATCCATCGGTATTTGGTGTGAATAAATTCAGAGGCATCAGTAGCACCTCTGAATTTTCACCTCTAATGCAGAGGATCCAAATCCGGGGGGGGTACCTGCCCTGTTTTTGGGCAGAAGAAAACTGTATGCGCTTTGAGTGAATCGGCTGGAGTTTGCAGACTCTTTTTTTATAATCTTTGCGGTTGTTGCTGCAGTTTTATTTATATAAATTGTCGCCACAGTATCATGGATGGATGAATTAGTGGTGTTACCCACAGGGGTTGTGTTAGTTATATATATTTTTATGGCTTACGTGTTATGTGTAGAACCTGAGCCAAGTAGTATGGACTGAAGTGTGTAACCTCCGGTTTGACGTCAATAATATGCTGCGGCACGCAACCAGCCCCCAAACATAATCTATCAAGATTCCCCGATCCTCGGGAAACCTTAGCATCTTCTCACCCGAGCGGCGGCGGTGGTCTGCAATTCCTCCCTGCATTCAAGCTTGTTTCAAAAGGCCGGTTTGTAAACCGGCGATACCTTGGTCTCCAATTCCGATTCGATGTATGCTTTTGCTGCAGCTCGAGGCTCCTTGGTCCTCTCCGTTTCTGATTCGATGTTGTTGTTTTTTGTTGTTGCAGTTTGAGTAATAAAACCTTGTTCCTCGGTCCTTGTTGTGATTGCAAGATGCGCGACGGTGACAACCTGTGTGTTTTTTGTTGTTGCCCTTTCTCGCCTGCTGAAGCGCCAGGAAGGTCCACTTTTAGTACGCGCGAGCCGAGCAGCATCCTCCGGGGAACAAGGTTTACTAGTTCATCCCCGAATCGAGAAGTTTTCTCACTGATTCAAACCGTGTTGAAATCATACGGCAAGCATAGTGTCCCTCGTAAAGCCCTGCCTCTCAGCGTCCCAGCATCCGCCACCGCCACGCCGCGCTGACGACGTTGAGTTGACGGAAGATCGTGGAAGGCTCCGTTCACAAATCGAACAGCCGCACGGTTCCGGCAGACCCTCATTACCAGGATTTTTTTACCAGGTTTGCTTTGTTTTTTTGTGTCCCCCTAGTAGTAACTTGGAGAGAACAAACTCAGTAGTAGTAAGTAGCGTATTTAGCAGTTTGTTGGAACGTTGAAACGTCCAGTTCGTGTAAAACTTTGTGATTTCGTTACCAAGGTAATGAAATTCCAGGGGTAACCATGTTTAAAAAAAAACTTCCATAATCTGATTTCGCTTAGCTTGCAATGCCCTTTTTCTTGCAGCTCTTGTTTGTCGCGGTTGCTGTTATGACTTCGGGTTTACTTATACAAGCTGCCGCCAGGCTCGCCACGGCGACATGGATCGAAGAATTGGCGGTGTTATTGGTAGCAGTCAGATGTGCTAGTTCTTATGTTCTTTACGGCTTGCTTACGTCCTGTGTGTGCCACTTGTGTTAAGCATAACGGACGATTTAACTTAGCCTGCGGAACAAAGTACTACAGTCATTTTTTTCTATTTAAACTAGTACAGTCATTGTTAAAAGTGCTTGCTCCATCCTGAACTGTGCATCAGGAGACTTTGATTGCAGATCGTGCATGTTTGTGCCCTTTACATTCCTCTACTCTGCCGTCTGTCTTTGAGCAAAAGAAAACAGCATGCGCTTTGACTGAATCAGTTGGAGTTTGACACCAATACTACTGCGGTAGTACACTATAAGCTGCCAATCCTAACATAATCTGTTCCTTCTCGAGTTGCTCCTCCACACATTTCGTAATATACTAGTAGTAATATGCACCACAATGCTTTCCTTCAATTTGATGATTTGAACCGGATTTAAAATGACATTCACTAGTTTCTGGTTGAGTGGAATTTTACATTTTCTCCAGTAAGATTTTCAAAACAATGGAAATATATTGCTAGAACAATGAAAATACATCGTTAGAACAATGAAATTGTACTGCTAGAACAATTGGTTCATATGTAGAATGTTTTCGTTTTTTCATAGTTTTTTTTTTGCCACAAGTGAATGAAAATTTGAATGGTTGGATCAGGATCCATGGGTGGAAAATCATCTGACGGGAAGCTATGCAAATTTTCACTCGGATTGAAACTAGACACACTTTTCAAAATTAGAACAACTGATACAACCAATGAAATATGGACTTCACACTGTCACACTTGAAACAACTTTTTTTTCCAGATCTTCCGGAATAAAAAAATTACAGTTCATCTTTTTATTTGAGGAAATTCGGGCTGAAGAGATTCCCACCTACTCTTTTTTTTTTTCCATCCAGCTTAGCCTTTTCGTTACCAAGCACTAAAGGTATTTAACATTAAATTTTAGTGATCTAACAGCTGAACAGGGCCCTAAAGTTTAATACTCCCTCCGTCCAAGAATATAAGAATTTATTGACTTTCTCGATTTTTCGTCTTGACCATTCATCTTAATTAAAATATTTATGCAATATAAAATTAAAGAAGACATACTTAAAACATACATAGGAATAAAGTATATTGTAACAAAATAAATAAAATTTTAACAAATTTTTTGAATAAGACGAGTGGTTACCATAATACGTAAAAGTCAACAAACGCTTATATTTCCTGGACGGAGTGAGTAATGCTCAATGTCTTTAGAGGTTTCAAATCTTCAGTACCCCGAGAGGCACTAAAAGACACTAAAACTTACCTCTGCATTAAAAAAGAAATATATTCATGGATATAAATATTTTATCTAAGATTTAATGCAAATATTTTATCCAACGAATAATATCTCTAACTTAAAAAATAATTTTGTATGTGTGTACTACTTTTACTGTGGTGGAAACAAACACCAAATTTTGGTGTGTTAAACTTTTAGTGGCTTTAAAGTTTTGTCACTCAACTTTTAGTGGCTTTAAAGT
>JAUNZO010004942.1:0-31304 GCA_031894775.1 Chloris gayana
CTGTTCGTATTCAGCCCTCTAAAATTTAACACTGTCACATCAAAGAGAATCTTATCACATTTATGAATATTTTTAATCAATTTAATAACAAACTCTATTGACAGATTGGTGCTAATTTTCGAGATGAATCTAATAAACTTAATTAATTTATATTTTGCTAAAATGATGCTACAATAACCGTCTTCTAATCATGACTTAATTAACCTCATTAGATTCGTCTCGTAAATTAGTCTAGGGATCTATAATTTATTTTATAATTAAACTTTATTTAATACTCTTAAATATTAAGATTCTTTTTGATGTGACAGTTATAAATTTTAGACTCTGTGAAACGAACACACCGTAACTGTTTTCGTTTCCTAGAGTCTAAACTTTAGAACTATCACATCAAAAAGAATCTTACTATTTATGAGTATTAAATAAAATTTAATTATAAAATAAATTAAGGCTCCTAGTTTAATTTACAAGATGAATTTAATGAGATTAATTAAGTCGTGATTAGAAGACAGTTACTTAGTAGCGTCACTTTAGCAAAATATAGATTAATTAACCTCATTAGATTCATCTCGAAAATTAGCACCAATCTGTCAAAAAGGTTTTATCATTAAATTGATCTAAATATTCATAGATAATAAGATTCTCTTTGATGTGACAGACGCTAAATTTTAAAGAGCAGGAAACGAACATGGCCTTAGCCTGTTCCTTGGTCTTGTTCATTTCACTGACGGAGTCTATCTTCTTGGCAACCTATACTGTTTTAAGACCCTCTTGCTAGCAAGTGTGCTACGAAGATGAATATTAAAGAATAAAGTTCGCATACTGAGGCTGAGGCCCATTCAGCCTGGTATACGATCCTTTTTGCCCGTAAGGCACTGCCCATTACCACAGAAATTTAAATATCTTTTTTAGCTTTCATATGTTAGAACATAGAAATTCAACAATATTTCATTGTTTCTTAGTATAAAACATTTTTTGGTTAAATAAATTTAAATTTTATAGAAAAATAAAGTATACAATTTTGAACCGGGCTTTGTATCGGCCCGGCATGACATGACCCATTTAAAACTAATCGTGTCATGTTTAGGCTTGGCCTCAAGCCCATTGGGCCGGACAACACGTTTACAAAAAGGATCGTGCCGACGCGTTAAGGAAATGGCCCGGCCCATGACGGGAGCCCGTCACCCTTTTTCATTTACCATGCCCTGGTGGGGATTGAATTATCTCGTTGCAAAGAAAAACGAGAAATTCTAATTCTCCCTATTCGGTTCCAAAAGCCTTGAAACACAGTCTAGGCCTGGGCCCATTCAATGAAGGTGAACCCGTCATTCAGGCCTAATATGACCATTCAACTGCAGATGTGATCGCCTATTTTTTTAAAATTAATATTATTAAAATAGAACCCAGAGAAATTTAACCACTGAATAATTAAATTGAATCACTTAATTACCCCAGCCTTGAGTTTCAGCTAGGTGCATGCGCAGAGCGGTTAACTTTGGCTCTTGTTTGATGTAACTTTGGCCGGGATGTGTTTGGAACGGAGGAATGTAAAACACGGTAATAGGAAAAAAACGTAGGAATGAAGAAAACACGAGGAATTGAAAAAAGTAGGAAAACCACGAGGAATTCAAAACCGAGGAATGGAGAAATTTAGGTGTTTGGAATGAAGGAATATAAACACTGGAACAAAAATATCAATGTAACTAAATAAAATCTTTAGGACTTATATATCATTACTATTCAATGCATAGAAAAATAATTAGGATATATTTAAAATTCGTGAGTAAAAAGTAAATAAATTAGAAGGACATACTTGCTCTAATACCCTATTGCTATGATCAAAAATACATTATTGCAAAACAAAGAAAGAAAAAAGAATATGAAACATCTCTAGTCAAATATGTGCAAACCTAGAACTTATAGATAACAAAAAGATTGAATGATTAGAAAAGTGTTGTAGCTTCATCTTCACACACAGGAAAATTTCTAAGAGCTTTGAGTGGAGTTTTTTATTCCTCCATTTTGTGAAGGAAAGGATACCATTCCTAAGGAAATGAAGTCATATTTCCTATGTTCCAAACAGCAAATAGAGGAAACATTTCATAGGAATAATTTCCTTTGAGATTTCTTTATTATTCCTCCATGCCAAACAGAGCCTAAAATTTTGATTACGTCGGAGAGAAGATGGAAGCAGGGCAGGGTAGGGCTGCTTGTGTGGGACTCACTCCCTACCGTACCCGTCCGTACTGGTGGTCCCTTTTGCCGTTTGGGGGCAAAGGTGCTTGCTGGACCACGCAGGCACGCACGCGGCCAACCAACGGAAATCCGCCGCGTGGAGAGAGAGCTCGGCCAAGGCGGTGGCGGGTCCGGCCGTGTCAGGAGGAGGGCAGGGAATCGCGCCGCACCGCACCGAGCGAGGCGCGCAGGTATCCCGTTTGATGCAAGCCCCTTTCCACGGCAACAGCTAGCGGCAAATAACAGAAATGCTCTACACACGTCTTAGTGTTACGACTAAATCTTTTTACTAGTGTAAAATATTCCTCTACATCTATTCAGTTACCGTTGTTTGAACTGGTCATATGGCTGGATCGGATGGCCCAGTTGTACGTATAGTAGTTCTCGACAAATAAATGCGCGCCGCGGAGGCTTGGAGAGGGATCTGACTGCTGGCCGTATCGATCGTTATGGGAGATCGCAGGGCGCCTGGTCATCACGTTTCATGGGCAAGGACGGAGGAAGGAACATTAATTGCAAGTTTCCTCCACCAATTTGCGTGAGCAGCAGTTGCCGCAGTTCTCTAATTCCATGCCGGGCCGGTCTATTTTTTTTACACCAAGGGCCGGGCTATTAGGAACGGTAGCCCAATTACATGTTTTGGCCCGATAACACTAAAGTGACGAAAAATAGAGATGAAAACAACGTAGTACCCTGGATGGACTGGATAAAATACAATACAAGAGTTCAATGGAAAAATCGGTAGGGAAAAAGAATCATGAAGCAACGTTGTATCCGAGACATTTGCATGCTTTTTCAAGCGCTTTGCCCCGCTTCCACGTCTGGCTCGAGCGACCAGACTAGCTCGACCAATCGACATCGAAAATCGTTATCGAGCTAGAACCCCCACGGGGAAGACGAGCATTTAGAAAGAACATGACATGTGGGGCAGTGCTATTTAACTGTGTATGTAAATAGGTGTAAAAGTTCAACTAGTGGTACGGTAAATTTTTAGATGGTATGGAAGGGATTGAAAGTTGTTTCAATGGGATATAGAAGGAATTTTTCTCAAAGGAAAAATAGTCCTCCTAGCCTAGGCGATGATGTGTTGTGAATTGTGGGCAGCTAAGACTATCCGCAGTGCGGCCGGTACCCCCTTCACGCTAAAAAGCTTACCGTAGAGATTCCCCTGCAGCGGCATGCGGTAAGCCAATCGGCAAAAGAACGTAAAGGTCATCCAACGGCAAAGCCAACGTAAACACTGCCTTACGGCACATCGCACAACAAAGAACTGTAAGACACTATTTTGATACTGTGAAGTGTAGTTTAT
Organism: Chloris gayana; assembly: GCA_031894775.1. NCBI lineage: Eukaryota > Viridiplantae > Streptophyta > Magnoliopsida > Poales > Poaceae > Chloris > Chloris gayana. The sequence goes on from JAUNZO010004942.1 coordinate 3,542, forward strand.
TATATGACAGTTAGAAGGGATGAATAAAATATATGTTAGTTGTAGTAACCGGAGCGTGAAAGAATTTGATATAGAGTAAAGAATTTTGATGACATAGCTAGAATATTTCTTTTAGAGTAAAAATATTGAGCAGTAGCACTGCGGATAGTCTCAGGATTGGAAGTTGTGGAGGTGCACTCGCGGAGTCCCGACGTGGGGAATCTCTTTGCCGCGCGCGGCCCATCAGTGCTGCGGCCCATTGATTGGAAGTGGCTTGGCAATGCAGATGACTCGTTCGTCGTTGAAATCAACAAGAGAGTCCAACCAACACCACACAGCAGCAGCAGCAGAGGAGGAATAACTGACGATCAGTTGATACTTTTGCAGCAGCAGGTCTGTGTCTGTCGTTTCTTTTTACGTATTTGTCTGCGCCCGGTCCCCCTTTGCAGATGCAGGCAGCCTGATAGCAAAGCACTTGAGACGATTAGGTTGGTCATTAACCGAGGACGGATCACCAGGCCTGTGAGAGATTAATTACACCGTAGATATCAAAACTGCGGCCTCCTCCTCTCGTCATGGACGAGCGGTGATCGTCTCTGGCGTCAAAACTGCTGCGCTGGCCAATGCCACGCGAGCACGGCCGGGAGCTGGTACAAAGTTAAAGCAGAGGACCGAGCGGCAGGCAGGGTGGTCAGACTCGCAGCACCGAGCGAGCCGCGCACGTAACCACCCTCTGCCGCTACCCAAAGAAAGGTAAAAGTTCTCCGTTCGGGCCCGGCCGATCTCAAATTTACACAAGACCAAACGGAGCTTGGTTTTTGGATTCGTAGTATTTTGCAAACAACTGGATTCGAAACCTCCCGGGCCCTGACTCAAATTACAAGGAAAATCTTCCTCTGCGTCCTTGTACAGGCGTAGGCTCTTTTTCATAGCAGTGATGGGGTTTGGACACAAAAAATTGTCATTAACATCAGTGTGGAGCCACAAGAGCGCAGGAGGATCATCCGGGGCGAAACCGAGATCAGGGATACGTAAACGAGCTTGTTTGGCAAGTAAGTGAACACTGAACAGGCGGAACATTCGAGAACGCGACGTAACCCTTTGCATTTTGCCTCCTGCCATCTTCTCGGTTTAAATCACGACTCAGGGCTGCATTTTGCGGAAAGGCCTTGTGCGTACGCAAAACAGAACAACTCTGAGGTCTAAATCGCAAATACGCCTTCATCCTCTATATAATGAGGGGGAGGACGAGCCTCTCTCCATCAGTTGCCATTGCCACGCACCTCTGCCGAGAGATTCCCCGGCACCTGCTTCTTCTACAAAGGGTGTGTGTGTGTGGGGTCTAAACTTTATACCTGTCATATAAAAAGAATTTTACTTATTTAAGAGTACTTAAATAAAGTTTAATTATAAAATAAATTATAGACCTCTAGACTAATTTATGAGGCAGAATCTAATGAGATTAATTAAGTCATTATTAGAAGACAGCTACTTTGTAGCATCACTTTAACAAAACATAGATTAATTAAGCTCATTAGATTCATCTATAAAATTAGCATAATTTGTCAAAAGTGTTTTCTCATTAAATTGTTCGAAATATTCATAAATAGTAAGATTTTCTTTGATGTGACAGTGCTAAATTTTAGCGGACACGAAACGAACGGGGCCAAAGTCCGGTTAGTACCATGCTTGGTAGGGAAGAGCCGTGCCGTGCCGATGAGCCGGGCGCCGGCGACCGCCCGCGTCCGCCGTTCTCTGCCGGCGCTCGCGTCGCCCTCTCCTTGACGGCCATGACCCCTCGGGACATGTACAAGAGCATCGCCCACGATCTGTTCAAGGCCAAGAACTCGTTCGACACTGCTCGCGTTGTTCGATTCGGAGGAAGCCGAGGTCGCTTTCTTCGCCGGCAACGACGACCCGCGCGTTGGCGACGACTCCGACGGCGAGTATCTCGGCGACTTCGAGGACATGTTCGCCGACGACTCCGACGACGAGTGTCTCGAGGGCACGACACGCCTCTTCGCCATCTACGACGAGGAGGAGGACCGCCGCCGTCGAGAAGGTCGGCGTCGAGAAGATCACCGAGAAGGTCACGGTTGACGCAGAGAAGGTCGACGACTCCGAGGACATGTTCGTCGACGACTCCGACGACGAGTGTCTCGAGGGCCTGGCACGCCTCTTCGCCGTCCACGACGAGGAGGAGGACGTCGACGCCGTCGAGAAGGTCGTCGTCGCTGCCAAGAAGGTCGCCGGCGACGCTAACTAGGATGCCATGCATGGAGGGCCGGTTCTAGGCCGGCGGGGCGATGGTGTTCGTGAGGCCTTATCTATTCTCTTTTCATTCCTTTGGTTTATCTGCTGAACTGTGTAGCATCTCCACGATCCTGGCTCTGAATGGATCTAATGGTTACTTTTGCTTACTTTTTGCTTGTGCTTCATCGGGATCCAATGGTTTGAGCAATTACTCTACTAGTAGTCCTATGTTTTCTCTGTATTTTGCGTGGCCATTGTGGTGTGCTTTACGAGATTTGTCACCTCGACAGTTTTCGACTACTTTTTATGCGTTTCTTCATCGTTATAGATCGAGATTTAGGCCATGTTCGTTTCCGGCCTCTAAAATTTAGCCTTGTCACATCAAAGAGGATATTATTATTTATAAATATTTTGATCAATTTAATGACAAAACTCTTTTGGTAGATTAGTGCTAATTTTTGAGATGAATCTAATAAGCTTAATTAATCTATATTTGCAAAAATGATGCTACAATAACTTGTCTTCTAATTACGATTTAATTAAACTTTATTTAGTACTCATAAATAGTAAGATTCTTTTTGATGTGACAGCTATAAAATTTAGATCAAGAAGCGAACACAACCTTAGTATTCATGTCTACGTCAATCCGATGTACGTGTCCTATTTTACGATCGGATTTGTTAGGGCCAATATTTCCTCCACACCACTACTAAAGGTGACCATCTCCCTAACACCATTACTAAAGGCACTATTTTCTTAACACCACTCCTAACTCGGTCCCTCTTAGTCGGATACAAAATTACCAAGCTGGGGTAGTTTTCATTCCCGTTTTACCTTTGCCTCACCAAAAATCAAAAATAATTTTTTAAAAAACCGAAAATTGATAAAAATCAAATAAATCGAAGAAATAAAAAATGGTGTTGTTCCTTTTGCACTTACGATTGTGTAACGGAAAATTAATAAAAAATTTAAAATATCCAAAAATGGAGAAAACTCCAGAACAAGAGGAAAATTCAGAAAAAAATCTTAAAATTTTTTCTATTTTTTTATTTTTTTGATTTTTATCAATTTTCGGTTTTTTAAAAATTATTTTCGATTTCTGGTGAGGCAAGGGTAAAACAGGAATGAAAACTACCCCAGTTGGTAATTTTGTATATGGCTAAGAGGGACTGAGTTAGGAGTGATGTTGAGGAAATGGTGCCTCTAATAATAGTGTTGGGAAGATGGTCATCTTTAGTAGTGATGCGGAGGAAATTAGCCCGATTTGTTACTGCTTTTTCTAGCATCCCTACTTTAGCGCGCAGGCAGAGGATGGCTGGTACACACGTAGCGCTTTCGCACCAATCCTTGCAAAACGTCCGCTACCCGGGTAGTCCAGGCAACGCCCAGGCCCAGCCCGCCAGAGCTCGATCGCTTCTGTCCAAGCGTGTGCGGCCTCTGGAGGTGCTCGACACGGCTTAGTTGATGAGAGTCCTCGCTGATGGATGTTTTTCTTTGGCATACACACATCTAAATCCTCTTAGTTTTTCTTTTTCCCTCCTTGTTTGGATTAGTTACGATTGTCTGCAGAGATCATTAGCAGGCTTAGAGCTTTTTGTAGTTTTGACAGATGTGATTATTACCTTACATCTGCGGGATGTCGATGTTGGTAAGAGAGATATTTTATGATGTTGCCAACAAACATATATATATTTTTATATATATATACACTAGATGATCAGTGAAGGGTGCAAGCCAACTGGTAGCCAGTGATCAAATTGTATTGTACTTCATGCGTTTTTAAATTGTTGGCGTCGTTGATATTTTTCATTACGTTTGACCATTCGTCTTATTTAAAAGTTTAAGAATTATCAAATATTTTGTTATACTTTTGTTTAATCATCAAAGGAAGTTGAAACACAACTTATAATTTTTACATATTTGAAAAAAAAATTGAATAAGACGAATGGTCAAACATAAAGAAAAAAATCAACGACGTCAACAATTTAAAAACGGAGAGAGTAGATGTTTAGGATTTGTCTTGGAATCCAAGTGTGCATGGGTGATGTATAATGTATTCAAATTAAGTTTTATCAAATTTGATTTAATTGTAATATCTTTAACACTTTTTAAATAGCACTACGAAGTGCGGTATCAAGCAATGATATACTTTTATTTTACAGAACACTTGAATGTCATTCTACAACAAATGAGATTATATATCTATAGGACTCCATCCTCCTCTCCTCCTCTCCCACCTCTATCGGACCTATCGCGCCCTCGGCCTCGTACGTGTCCATGGCGAGTTTTCCACCTCGTTCTGGTTTGTGTAACAACCACGACAAAATAAACATGCATTTCATGTCAGTTATAATCATGTCATCATGTGCATTTGAGAAAATGTTGAATATTGTGTTAAGAAATACACATGAAATGACAAATTAACTTAGGTTAAATTAAGAACTTAATAAGATAAATTAATTACAAGTAAACTATGGAGTTTAACATTTTCTGTTGGCTAAACATGAAAATAAAAGATTTTTAAAGTTGCTACGAAATTATTTTATTTTGTAAAAATGTCCACAAGAAATAATGAAAGCGTCTCTTTTTAATTTCAACTTGATTTTTTGATTCGAAATTTATTTAGAATTTGAACTTTGTCCTAAAAGGAAAAAGATCCAGAATAATCTCAAATGTATCCCTGAATTTTCGCATAATTTTTCGAGCCTTGGAAGTATGTTTTTCAATTAAGTAAAAAACGGAAGGACGTTTTTGCAAATTTACCAAAACAGGGCCGGTGGCCAATCTTCTTTCTCCTTTCCCCGAACCAGACTCCACCGCACCGCCTCTCCACCACCGCGCTGGCAGCGGCCCGGCCGCGCGCCCTCCTCCGGCCGTGCCACGCAGCTCGGTCCATCTCCACCTCACTCCTCTGCCATTGGAGGATAAAAGCTCGGCGCGCGCCAGTTTTTCCCTCTCTCTCTCGGAACTCACACCCAGAGCACCCCGTCCGCCCTTCGGTTCCCGTCGCCCGGCCGCCTCCGGCCTTTCCCCAGCCAAGCCGTCACCGCCTACCGCTCCGCGGGGTCCCTTGCACCTCTCCCTGGCCGTCAATCGCGCTCCCTCGCGTTAGCCCCAAAGATCGAACCATTTCTTCGCCAAGAACATGTAACCGTTGGCCGCCGGGATTCCTTCGAATTCTTCCTCTCCGGTGAACCAATTCGCGTGCTTTTTCCTCCCCTAGGTGCGTTATCTTCCTCTTCATCCTACCCGCGGCTCGCCCAGAGTGGTCTTCCCAAGTTTCCATGAATTTATACGAATTTTCTCACCTCGATGGGCCGCCGCCTCTGCCTCGGGGTGAGCTCGAGTCCAGGCCAACCCCAAGCCCAACCAATCACATGCCGCTCTTGCCCATGATCTTGTGAAACCGTAGCATCAAGCCGTTCCTCGTTTGGTCAACCACGGCGAGCACACGACGCCGCCGAACCTTTCCTCCGCCCGCATCTCGCCGTTGAAGTAGTTCCGACGGTTTCCGGTGAAGTGGACCCCACCAACCGCTTCCTCGTGTCGAGTTGGCCTGTGGGAGAGATCCGTCGCCGTTGGTCGCCGTCCGGCCCAACTCCGGCGACCCGCCGCCGCCGTCCGGCCGCTGGCGCCATGGGCTGGCCAGCTCGGCCGAGGCTGGGCCGCGAGCGCGTCATGGGCCGCCTGCCCATGGGCCCGATCAGATTCGGCCCAAAGTAAGCCTCTGTTCCTTTCTAAATTTATTCAATTTTCGAGTTGATTCAAACTTCGAAAATTCGTAGAAAATTCCACAAAAATCAGAAAAATACCAAACAAAGTTCATTAGACTCATAAAATTATTCTCTATTTGATTATGAATTCAATTACCTATTTTGAGGAGTTATAGTTTCATAGTTTAATTAATTACTTTTCTTTAATTAATAGGAGCTATTATTTTATGCTAATTATTAATTGATTTTGAGAAATAAATTTCTTTAAAAATTAGAGATACTGTAGACGAAAGTTTCTGTTAAGATTGTTTTCCAAAATTGAACATAACCACCGTCATTTCATGTGATCCCAAATTAATAGCTTAAGTGTTATCACCTGCGTTAAGCATTTATAATTGTTGTTTAAAAGCATGATTAATTAATAATAATGCACCTGGTTAATTATTAATTAATGAACATGATTAATGATTAATTTTTAATTAATGATCTTGATTAAGCCATAATTAATGAGTTATTGCTTACTGACGTGATTAATTGTTAATCATTAACAAGCTTAATTAATGAGTATTTGCTAATTAACGATCTTGGTTAATCCAATCATTGCACATCATGTCATATCCATTCATGCATGCATGGTTGTGATTAGCGACGTATTGTTGGTCGACCTAGGTCCGGCGTGATCGAGGTTCCGTCAGAGGTCGAGAAAGGAGGCGGAAGCTTCGAAGTCGACCAACGCCACGAGCAAGCTGACTCAGACTCGAATCGAGCAAGCCCGGTGCATCCCACCTATGTTTTTAAAGTCTTTTCTTTTATCACGGTAATGAGTCGTGATTGTGCATTAAGTTATAGGAGTTGCTTGATACCCTAGATGCATGAGATAGGTTTCCATTTGTTTATGCTATCTTCGGTACGGGTAGCTCAATAGAGTTAACGATTCGCTAAGCTTAAGTTATAGGGAATCGGTAGAAGACGAGTGGTGGCATACACTACTCGCGAGATATAGGGTAATGAGCGATTTATTATTGCTAAGAAGAATGATAAGAGAAAGATGAGAATGGAAGTGAAGATGTTAATAAGCTGAGGCCAGGACGGGCCCGTAGGAGAAAGGGCAAGACGGAGATAAGGTCTTGCAAGGTGGTAGCCCCGTACGAGTCGGTCAAGGACCGTACCAGTTGTCGGCTTAGTTGAACAAGTTTGAACGTGCCGCACTACATGCTTGGTATCATGGGCCCGACAAGGTGATGTACCCTATCGCCCCGAGAGATGTAGCGTAGCCGACTCTCTTTTGCCGAGTTGTCGGTGAGAGGATAGTCTCACGGGAGGGAGATGGGTCGACCACGAGGATAGTCGTGGCGTCGCCATACTCCCGGGGAGTTGGAAATGGCTAGTCTTACGTCGGTGCTAGCGGGGAAGGTTGTCGTATACGATCGGTGTGATGCGTATACGTCGTGTGAGTCGGGTTTGCCGACTGGTATAAATCGATTCGAATCGCTGTCCCTCGCATGTAATGAGTACCGCTTGTTTAGCTCGTCGCATCGTAGTAATCAAGCTGGAAGATGATGATGAGAGATGAAAGAATTGTTGGTCACAAATGATCTTTTCTTGAAAACTTGATTGCAATAGTTGTAGACTGCAATACCTTGTTCTCTATTGAACTTAACCTGAGCTAAAACTTGAAAGTAAGGATCAACCATTAATGCTTTGTTCTACGCAAGAGAGTCAACTCCACAACTGAGAAAGCCTTTGCATACTAGGAGTCGGCCTTAGCGTGCACTGTTGACGGGTCGGTCTTGCTGAGTATTAGAATACTCAAGGTTTGTTCGTTATGTTTTTCAGGACCAAGTCGTGCTTCCACACTGTCACGGTAGTGGTCCGGAAGAGGAGCCGTGTTCGAGGGTGGTTCCCTCAAGTGGGAACAGATCCCGACGTCCTGAGCGAGGAGTATCGTGATGTACGACGGGCTCAGTACATCACGCTAGTGATCTTTGCTGTAAAGTTCAAGTTTCCGCTGCAAGACTCGTAGATTATTAAACTTCATTAATGTATTATGCTTCCGACTGTACAATATTTGTATTTCGAAAACCTGGTTGTATTATACCATGATGTATATACTCGGCTTGTATGAGATGATGTTTCTGTTGTAACTCGCTTCGTCGAGTGTCCCTCTGTTACCGATTCCTGGGTGTCCCGGAGGGGATGTCACGGTTTGATCACTGCCTCTATGTTGGGTCCCTTTCCGTGCACCTCCCCATCCTCTTTTCTCACTCTACGAGACCCCCTCTCGAGCCTTAGTTCGCTCTTCATCTTTGGCTTACTAGAATTGCTACCTCCGAGCTAGCTGTGTTGCGTCATCTAACCACCGGTTATGATCTTGACGACATGCCAGCAAGAGACTTATGTACGGGATGGCACGGTTACTTTCTCCTCTGTTGCAGTCTACAGGTCACTCATCTCCGGCGGCGCTCAAGACTCTAGTGGCAGCATAATTTGGTGTACCAGGGTCCCGCTCAAGCTACGATTTTCGCGTGTCTAATATATGCCACGATCGCTTGCCTACACGAGCCAACCTACTACGGAAGAAGATCCTGAAACCGGATGAAGCTTCATGCTCTCGCTGCCCGGACACTCTCTCCATCTCCTCGGATGCGGACCTGCTACCCACCAGCTCTTCGACCGGGCTCTCCATCTCCTCCACGACGGCGCACATGCTCTCACCTTGGACTTTGATCTGCCCGTTGTCATGCCTCGACAGGGTCTTGCACCGACGTCATTATCATGCTTCTATATATGGCGGGTCTAGAAATGCCACAACGACTTGATCTTCAGTCACTCTGACACCAACCACTGCGACCAACATTCGTCTTCTTCTTCGGGACCTCGACGTTTGGGGCTATTGTTACCGGAAGCGCATCGACGTCGTTGCGCTGCATGCTTGGCGAGCATATCTTTTTCTCCCATCTAATGTAAATAAATTTTGTAAATCTATTTTTTTCTCATTTTTTTCCCCAATAAAGGGGCTTGGTTAGACTAGGTTTCCACCCTCATATAATGTGCGTTGATACTTTATATCAACCGCCACTTCGATGCAATATAAGTGGGTAAAACCCCCGTTTCGCTCGGGGAAAAATATTATATATCTATAGCTATTTGGGGACAACTTATTTAGGGTGCGTTTGACACGGATTATGCACAAAGTGCTTATAGTGCTTATACTGCTTATAGTGCTTATTATGTCAAAATCGCTTATAGTGCTTATTGTACATAAGCGAGTCAACTCTTTTGGCAAAACTACTTATGTTTATTCATCAAAAGCTGCTTATTCACACACACAAGCACTTTGATGGATAAGTATAAGCAGTTTTACCAAACGGGTTGATCTGCTTATGTACGATAAGCGATATAAGCACTATGGTCCGGTTTTCTTCGGACGAGCGGTTTTCGGTCGTTTAAAATTTGAAACTTTAAAAATTTGTAAAAAAACTAGATGTAAAATTAAGATTTATGGTGAAGAATTTTTACAATACTTATGTATCATTGGGGGGGGGGAATCCGAGAAGGAAAGTGAACAATAGAAAAAAGAATAAAGAAAACGTTGCCTTATCCACTCAGGTGCTGCCTCCTGCGAGTCGACCAGACCGTCATCCCTGCTCTTGAAGGCCGAGGGCTCGTTCGTTTCCCCCTATCTAATTTTTAGAGGGGTCAAATCAAAGGGAATTTTATCATTTTGGGGTACTAAATAAAGTCTAATCTCGAAACTAATTGCAGACCCCTATCTAATTCACGAGGCAGAATCCAACGAGGATAATTATAATGTTATTAGAAGATGTTTACTTGTAGCATCACCGTAGCAAAACATAGATTAATTAGGATCATTAGATTCGTCTCGCAAATTAGAGGGGGTCGCGACATAGGTTTTGTTATTAAATTAATAAAATTACTACTAAATAGTAAGATTCTCTTTGATGTGACGAGTATCTAAATTTTAGAGGATGGAAACGAACGGGGCCCGAGAGTTGCACGCCTCGTCCGTCAGCTCCCCTCCGCACGCAAGCGCCGCGTCGGCTACCTTTCCCACGGATCCATCGACCGGAGGGAAGAAACAGGTGAGAATCCGTCGGTCCCCGTCAGCTAGCCGCCGGCTCGCGAAATTTATCGAGCGATTTGCTCGGAAACCGAATACGGCGCGCATGGGTAGCAGTCGATGGATTTTCCCTATTTTTTTCTTTTTTTCATATTTTCTTTTTTCCGATGCCACGCAGCAATCGATCGATAAATCGCTAATATCGAGCGGTTTATCGAGCAAACCGGTCGATAAATCGGTAAAGTTATCGAACCAACCGCGTTTTGAATTGAATTTGCAAACCGAACGGTTTTCCGGTCGATTTTGTCAAAAATCGCGAAAACCGACATATCGCTCCGGGTCGGTTTCTTCAGTACCAACGATATTTGTTTGGGGCAATTGCATATGTGGCCTCGTTTGTTTTCTTGCGTGATGATGTTTGTGGGCAACGAAGCCGCGCAGGATCGTCGTGTAGAAGCGGCTTAGCGACGTGGAGGTGCACTCGCGCGATGATTTGTTTGCGAATAAATCAGTTGGGATCACAGCCCTGTAGAGGGCTGATGCTCAAGACTCGTGCTGCCGTCAACCCAAGTGACCTACTTTTTCAATGCGGTGATGGTTGGTCTCGGTGGGTGGTGCGTACTGGTGGCAGAGAAGACAAGCAGTCCATGAGGAAACCATTCAAAGTCCACCACGATCTGCTATCTCCATTTTAGCTCTTACAGTAAACTACATGAGGGCAGAGAACAAGCAGGTACGGCAGAAGCTGGGCTGGAAGAAACCGATAGAGGGCAAGCTGATGTTGAATGTCGATGCGAGTTTTGATGAAAATTCAGGTACAGGTGGTACCGGGGCGATTATCAGAGATCATACAGGAGACTTCATTGCAGCGGGACAAAGCTCCTTGCCGCATGTAGTAGATGCTCCTATGGCTGAAGCGATTGCTCTAAGAGATGGCCTGCTGCTAGCAATGCAAATGGGATGCAACAGAATTATAGTCCAGTCTGACTGCTGGGCAATTGTTGAGACCATGAGAGATGGCGGTTTCTCGGCAACTGCAGCTGCGGCGGTGTTTGATGAATGCAGAAATACATGGGACCGGTTTGCTGAGGTGTCGATTGAACATTGCAATAGGGAAGCGAACGAGGTGGCACATACTTTAGCTAGAAATGCTTTCATTACGAAACAAGATTGTATTTGGGTCGATGAGCCCCCGAGGTGTATTTTGGCCAAACTGGCAACGATGTAACTATACTTGCGAATGAATAAAATTTGCCGGAAGGCCTTCAAAAAAAAAAGAGTAGTAGTGTTACCAACTTTATGGTTTATTGACTTTGTCTCGCTTAGGGTGTGTTTGGTGAAGCTTATACTTATGTAGCTTATTGCTTATGATTCAGCTTATTCGTTAAAATTGCTTATGTACCTTATCCAACTTATTGTTACATAAGCAGTTAAATCGTTTGGCAAAATAGCTTATCAAAATGGCTTATGAGGTGAAATAAGTGCATAAGCTGGAAAAGCAAGGTTTTGGTTGCTTTGCCTCTCTAGTACAAAAGAAAAAGCTGCTTATGGTTTGTTTGGTAATAAGCTGCTTAAAGCTTCAACCTATTTGGTATATCTTATGGCTTATGGTAGCATAAGCTGCCTCATAAGCTGGTCCATAACTGTACCAAACACACCCTTACTTAGATCTTAATTGAATGGTGTACGCACAAGTTACATCCACTACGGAAAATTACTCGTTTGTCGAGTGCTTGGAACACTCAACAACGATTTGTCGAGTGCTACACTCGGCAAAGACCTTTCGTTAAACATCGATCGGCAAAGACTGTTTGCTGAGTGCATTATCTCGGATATTCGACAAACGGTTTGCCGAGTGTTTAATTTGACACTCGACAACCCTTTTCTGGGAGGATAAAAAAAATCTGAGACCACATGCTGTTCTGGCCATGGCCACCGCTACCTCGACCTGGCCGCCGCCGCCCGGGCCGTGCCGAGAGAGGGAGAGAGAGAGAGAGAGTCGGTTGATCGGCTGCCACCGCCGCAACGGTTGTCGGCCCAATGCAAGGACGCACGCTGCCGTCGCGTCGCCATGGGCCCCGCCCCCGTGTCGCCTAGGGACACGCCCCCGAGATGCAGCCAACCAATCGCCCCCTAAGCTACTTATGCGAGCTGGCGCGGAGGGTGCGTGTAATATAGCCTTTGACAGAAGATGGAGTTTGAGGGCCCTTGCTTTTTGTAGGGGGAGGCCGTGTCGGAAGGTTGAGTCACACAACAACACGTTCAGTCCGGACCGGGCCAGGTCGTCGGATCGGAGTTCGGAGTTACACCACAACACGGCCTAGCTAGTCCGGACCGGCCATCCTCACCTCCGGGCATCTGCGAGAGCGCACCGCCGGGGCCGGGCCACTCGATCGAGCTTATTGACCGCCGCCACGCCGCGGGAGGCCCAGAACGCCGCCGCCTCCCTTCTCAGCGGGGAAACAGAAAACCAAAGGCACCGGCCCGGGAAGGCATTGCTCCCTTCTCCGCGCGCATCAAGCAGCATCGACGGCGCGAATGAATAACTAGCTTTGGAATATATACGTCGGTATCGGGTCAAGTTAACATATCTACTTATATATAAAAGATGCAACCCACTAGCACGTCTTAATTGCTATTTCTCTCAATCCACGTTGCGCCACGTCATCATAATTAATTTCAATCATTTAGATAAAGAATAGATGTTAGAGCTTAACCATTATTTCAAAATTGTAATTTTAAAATTAATATATTTTAGTCCCGCGGGGTTATCAACTAGTATCCTATTAATACTTGTGACACTACTTTTTCTTGAATTCTCTGTATTCCCTTGAGGCGTAGCCGACGCCGAGCCGCGTGAGCTTTCTTCTCCAAGGCTACTCGATTGCTCTTCAATATGGCGCCGTTCGTCTACAGGTGCTCTCTCTCTCTCTCTACATGCAAGTGCCGCCACACGTCTTTTACAACATACAAACCTTTTGCCCCTCTGTGCATTGACAAGTAATCTTCATCTTCTGTATTCGTTGCACGCTGCAGGAAAACACAAACGTTGGGTAAAATCCAGTTTATAGGTGGACCAAAAGGATTTACAATCTGCCGTCGTAACGAGTACGGCATTATTGACCTGAAGAAAAAGTGCAGGGTCAAATCTACACAATTGTACCGTGAATTGTCACTGTGCCATAGATCAAGGACGATCACACAGGAGTTTTATGATTTGAAGAAGCGAGGTATGGCGCCGTATGCATGACTGGCCTGCCTATCAAGAACACAGGACAAGTATCATGACATCGGTTGTCGCTCTCCACCGTGCTTTTAAAAGGTACAAAGACCGCCGCATAAAAGCTGGGTTCTTCCACATGTATGCCGATCCAAATTATAACATGGTTTATGTGATGAGCCCTTTGTACACCATGCCACGGCAAGAGGCTTTGAAGAAAATTAGACGACTTGTCCGAAACAGAGAAGCTTATATGCAAGCGAGCCAGACTTGTTTCAATGTGCAAGGATCAACATGTTGGGCTAAAATCATTGGATGGCGTAGGATAATGCAGATTTTGCCGCTCTACCTCCTCTTTGTGCTAATCTTAGCATGTATGATAATTCTTTTATAATTAGCAGGGTATCTCTAGTTGACGATTTACACCTTTTGCATCTTATGCTGATAAACATCTCTCTATTTGCAAATTGCAATTGTACGTGAGACATATGACAAATGTGATCATCGGCATCTTCTTCTAGATCGAGTATCATATTATTGCATCTGTTTAATTTTACATGTTCCCACGCCCGAATTCAATCTCTCTCTCACTGTTCTCAACTCTCAGATCAATATGCTTAATGCTTTGCATTGGATCCCAAGTAGGTCTTGTTGGTACTAGATCGAGGCCACCGCCTTGCCTGCTACTAGTATGCATGCTACAGAAAGACTATCTGTCTTCAGACACACCACAATGCTGCTTCCGGGCAATTAAAATGATTGCTTTATGTAAATCCAAGCACCTTAGAGGATGATCCAGTAGAGGCACGAGCACGATGAGCGAGAGTGACAAGACGCAGGCGTCCAACAATGAAGAGGCATATGGGAGAGGCCCATTTGCCTCATGTCTCCAGCAAGCAGAGCAGAGGAAGAGGCAAACGCAGTTCACCACGCACGCAGCACGTCCATGCACGTCCGCCGCCACCAAAGGTCGCCGCGCACGGCCGTGTCCCCTGCTCCTCCCGCGTCCGTGCGCCCGTCCGCCGCCGCGTCCCCTGCAGCTCACCTACCTCCCCCGCCGCGCTGCTGCAGCTCGCCTCCCACCTCGTCGTGCTTCTCCCTTCCTCAGCCCGCCTCCCCTGCCGCGCTGGGCCCTCTTCCGCCCGCGCCCCTCCTCCCCAGCGGCGCGCTTGATGATGATGGTGCGGCGCTCAGTGGGGCAGGCCTCGAGGAAGAGGCTCGCGCGCCATGCCGTCTGCTTGACGTCCTTTTTTTTATTGATCTGCGTGACGTCCTACTCTGCCGCGGGTGCCCTCCGCGAGCGCCCTTGGTGCGCTCAGCCGGATGCATTGGAGGAGAGGAGATTCATTTTTACATCACCTCTAAGTCTAGACAAATATTGCCTTCTCTATTCAAAAGAGTAATTTTACGGTGCACTACTTTTAATATGAGCCATTTATTCTCTCTAATCCGATGGCCTAGATTGATTGTTACCACTTTAACTCCCACCATGATAACAAGTGATAATTCGACGTGATAACATGTAGTATGGACATTTTGGGAAGGAAAAAGTAGTGGCAGTCTGTAATTAGTTGCAAATTTATCATCAGATTAGGATCAATCGAAACTATTTCCGTCATACATCCTAGCCGCGATCGATCAACGTTCGATCTCGCTTGGGCTCAACGGCCTGCCGCTGTAGAAGAACTTGACGGTGCGGAAAGGTATGATCGTGTCTTGTCCGCATCGGCGGGGAACGATTAATTCGACCTCAATCGGTTTCCTCCACAACGGCACGCAGTGGCGGCCGGCACCTCGGACCCTGAGATCGCCAGCATCGTCTTGCTCATCGTCTCCCTCGACGCAACGGCCACTCCTCGTTAGAGAAGCAGCTTGAAGACTTCGTCTCCCTCGTTGCCCCTTGGAGCTAACGGTTCGTGCGTGTGCACGCGAGCAGCAGGAAAGATTTCCTCTTCCTTGGCGCATTGCCGCAGATTCGAACGGAGAAGAAAACGATTCGAGGGACAATGACGGTATTATCTTGCGGTGGCAGGATTAGTAAATATTAGATTGCCTAGTCAATTACTAATCTGTCTCTGTGAATCGACGGTTAGATTTTATTATTACTACTTCATTATTTCAAGTAGTAAAATGCACCGTAAAAAGGCTCATTCAAAAAGGGGTTCATGGTGACAGTCTGAAGAGGTATTTTTATCTTTGCATCTCCTTTTGCGTGAGCTGTTGGGGTCAGGCTAAGAGAGTCATGAGACGGTTATGCTCAGGGGCTGCACTTTTTTTTTTTTTTTTACAAGGGGCTGCACCATTAGGAGGAATACTCTGCAGCTGCAACGGGCCCGTTTCCATGCGTGCTGCTGAGCTGAGGCCACACCCAGCGTGCAACAGGACAAGCCGCAAGCTAGCTGGTAGGCTCCACGAGACGACTCCAAGGCGTCATCGCCCAACGCTTAGCACCAGAACAAATATAAGCCATTACGTAGTTAATAGTTTTTTTTTACTGTCAACGAAGGGGAGTGTATCCTCACCTCAATTCCATTAATCATAATGGCGAACTTAGCAAGATAAGCAAAAGTTCACATGATTTTCACCATTTAAAAGATTACTCTATTCTACAATTGGACAAGTGAAATGAGCTACAAATGAACTAAAATCTCTTGTCCGAACGTCAGGATTAGAAAACCGGAGGGAGTATATGGGGGCAAAACCACGAAGGGGAGACACCAATTATCTGCTGCAGAAATATCATTTGCCGGTGCAGCGTCTTCCTTGCAGGCAGTCAGCAGGCGTGTGAGAGAAGCTTCCATGGAGTAAGACAATGTTATGGCCATGTTTTCATACGTGCCAACAACAGAGCAGTTACGTAGTCAAGAGTAAACATATAATTTCCCCGAATCATAAGTAGAAGCTACCACCCAGCTTGATGAATCAACAGTTGATTCTTTTCAGAATTGGATGGGCAATGCATAAGGTAAAACAAATTTCTACGCTGATGTGCACGGCACATCGTCACTCCTCACGGTTGTTGAGTTTGGATGTGTAGTGAGCTTCACTTCAGGTGCTGGTGCTGGCTTCGATGGCCTATTTGGCTTCACCTCTTCGACCTTCTCTCTTGGGATGTCAAACTACCATGCAACGCAATGCCACAGGTCAGACATCCATCGGGCATTATACAATGCAAACAAAACTAAACAGCCGGAGGCATAAAAGAGATACAGTTATTCAGTACGCACCCTGAATCCACAACCAGACACACAAGCATTGAAGCATTCCTGCAAACGAAATTCTGTCAGTAAATAACTCACTATATCACAGCCACACATGCACAATAATTTACAGCATTAACTGATTAACACCAAAGTATCATCAAAATACATGAACGTATTGGTATCAGCAAATATATAACCATTCCCATATGCTATCAAAGGAATCAATTGCACATTATCTATAAAGTAGAAAAAAACTTACTAACACCAAAGTATCATCAAACTGGGCTAATAATTTAGAGTTGTCAACTGTCAAATTATCAAACTCTATAGAAAAAAAATACTATAGTCCATGCTGCTTGTGCAGATCAAACATCATCATGATGTCAAAAACTGTGCTGTATGAGGACAAGAACATCTTGAATGAGTTCGTAAACCAGGACATATTTTTTTTGTATATCTTATTACCATGTGATCCAACTAAACTTGATTCAGTAGTGTGTACATTGCTAGGTAATGAAGCTATATGAAATGCAGTTGGACATCACGAGCTAGGATCAAAGATTCATGCGAATAACTGCTCCATGATGCTGTGACTGGATCAAGTATGCAAGTCAGGAAAATAAAGTACTCACCAAAGAGTAGCTATCCTCCCCAGGAGACCGATCGATGTAAGCACTCCACTGACGATCTTCCAACACCGGATCTTTATAGCAGATTTCAGTACACTTACCTATGCCTGAGGATTTCAAAGGGAATAAGTTATCTTGCACATCATAATGATACTGCCATGAATGTGCTACTTTACAGTCATAGTCATAGAGTATATATTTTGTTTGGCATACCCTGAAACAAATGGAACACAGACCACATCTATTTCTTTTTATGACAGATACCAGATTGTCCGACACGAAGGAACGGCCAAAGACAATTTAATTAGCTTAGTGAGACTACAGTAATGAAAAACAAAGCCATTACAATATGCGCCAGGTATCATTAACACGAAACATTAATACATCACAATGAATAATATTTAATAACCTTCATCAAGCCATAGCTCACCTTGACTGTCGTGTGTGCAAAATGAGGTAACAGTTACTACTCCTGACAATTCTCCAAGAACTAATGATTAAATTAACTAGCCACGTGTTTCTATCCTATTTTGCAGTGTTATATAGGAAGCTAATGTGAGTCACCTAATTCCATCGATCAAATTTCAGTTTGACAAGGAATCAAACAATTTAGCCCCTCCGAAACAGCAGGGCATCACAACAGTAATAACGGATAACATCACAAGTACTCACACTCTTCCCAGGTGTCTCCATCCGCGTTGCACCCCTTCTTGCAGAAGACCCTCCCTGGAAGAGTAGCAATCGCGCCAAAATAAAATGCCAGAAGAGAAAAGTTCCGTTAGTTTTGATTAATCGAATCAAAATCTTTAGCAAAAGAGGATGAGCGGTGACACTGACATGGGATCTGCGTCAGGGCCGCGTACTTCTTGGTGCAGCAGCTCCCACACGGGGGCGTCCACTCGCCGGAAAACATTCCGACCAACCTCGTCTCGCCTGCCCTGGCTCCGACGCCAATTCCCCTCCTCGTTCCGCACGGACGGATCGGTCGGCGCAGCGAACGGCAGCGGGAATGCTGGTGGTGGCGCCGGTGAAGGGAAAGGCGAAGAGCAGAGGGGAAATGGAGGTTGGGAGGGAGAAGCGGCGGCGGCGGCGCGCGGTTCGGTCCGTGGTCGGTTGCGAGGAAATTGGGGAGCGATGGCTGTGTGAAATTCTCGGACAGGTCCCTCGAAAACTGTAGTATAATAAGTAGGGTAATTTTGGATGGTATGGTCCGACTACTATTGAAATTTCTTAAAGATGGAATACTTTTGTTGACTCGGCTATTCCTTTCTAGAAATTCATGTGCAATATGAATTGGTTCTTTGTGTTTTACTCCTTTCAAATAAGGAGTGCATTTCAAGATCCCCTTTCCTTGGTATATACAGCCAGATTTTATAGAAAGTCATAATCAAACCTTTGGTAAGCAATCGATATGCAACTTAGTCAAGTTACATGACATCATCTATGAAACACAATCTGTGTCGAATTCTTAGTCTTATTATGGAGGAAATTATCTCTACTGTGATTGTGAAAGAGAAAAAGTAGAACATAAAATGTGTATATATTTGCAAACCAATTTTGGCAGATATCCTATTAACAAAATATATAAGAAGTGAATATTATAACTACTATTATATCACTATTCCACGGTGTTTATTTTGGACCCTGACGACTTGAACAGAGGTTAGCAAAAATGATGTCACACCAACGTAAAGGTCAAATCTTGCGTCACGACTCACTGAGAATCTGTGTGCACAACAGAGATGTAGCACAACAAGAGGTGGTATAAACAACATAAAAATATGTACTGTATTTATCAGGTTTCATATAGTAACTGATAAAACTAACATAATAACCCATTAAAATGGGTTATTATGTTACTGCTTTTCATCAGTAATTTAAGAAAAACCACATGTATGTTGATGCTTACCCACATTTTAAGTTGGCCTGACATAATAACCCATTTTGGTGAAAGTACATCGGGAAAGTTACTTTAGTTAGTTTTTTTCTAGCGAAAAGTTCTTTAGTTAGTTGATACGTGTTCGATGCAAACAGTACAGAGGGGAAAAAAGCACGATTTTTTTTTGGACAAACCCGAATTTATGTTGTTACTGCCAGGATGCGAAGTTGATGGTGTTCTTGGTGACAGCTCGTCGTTTGTGGAGTTTGCTTTTATTTGACCTTGAACTTGAAACCGATGGAGGTTAGCAAAAAAGTGAGTCACACGAAGGCATACGCCAAATACTGCGTCACGGGAATCTGTGTCCAACAAGAGATGCAGCACGGGGAAAGCGACAGGAGACGTATAGCAGCATGGAGTTTCCTGATCGAGGTCACCATTCATTTTACCGATGGACGGAGAATTTGTGTGCGTGGTACTCGTGGAACGGCGTTTCGGTGTCGGAGCAGCCAATCCTCAGCGGCCACCACACACTCCACAAAGTCACTCCCAATCAACCTCAACCACTCCTACGATATACTAGTACTAGTGGTGTATAAAGAATCTCAATTGCATATATATATTGCCATAATAAATAAATAAAAAAGAATCTGGAAGAAAACAGTGGCCAGAGATTCCCAAAGGTTCCAGCCACTTGCATGAGTGCCCCACGGACCCGGAACGTGACCAAGCCAACTTGCATCTCCGCATCGCACGCCAGCACCCGGTCCATAGGGAGTACGTCACCGACATTCCAGGCCCACGAGAATCTGCGTGTGCAGAGTCCAGTGGACCGTGCCCCCGGTTCCTGCGCCTCCAACTGGATCCTTGCATCCACATCAGCGTGCGCACAAGTCGCCAAGCCGCCAGTCAGCAGAGAGGAGAGTAGAGAAAGGGACTCGTCGTCAATGGCTGCGTCGGCGAAGGGGCGGGTGGTGCCGCTGCTGGCCGTGGCGGCGGCGCTGGCGGCCGTGCTCCTCTACCGCGCGCCCTTCTCCAAGGTCTTGTTAATTCTTCGTCTCTCTCTCTCACCGTCGCTTCCAAGCATCCAATCCAATCTGTTTGCTGTTTCATCAGAGTTTGGGCGGCGAAGGATGCAGCCTCCTTCACCACGACCACTTCTGGATCGCCAGCGACCGCGTCGTCACTCTTGGCCGCGTCGGCCCAGCAGCAGGTGCTCTTTCCATTTCCTCATCATGCCGAATACGGCAGTTCTCCCAATCTCTGAGATTCCACCAAATTCTTATTACTGTTACGTGCAGTGGAGGTCAAAGGGGGCCTGGTCAACGCCATCGCCGTCGGGGATTACCGAAACTTCGTCCTCCGCCGGCCGCTCCTCGATTACGGAGATGCCGTTATCATGCCCGGGCTCATCGACGTGTAAGCACGCGCATCTTTGTACTGATGCTCTGCCTACTGCCTCAAGAGACAAGAGATTCTTTCTCCACTCTGATCACTGTTCAGTACCCTTATTGACAGTTGATTTGTTTCAGACATGCCCATCTCGACGAACCTGGACGAGCCGAATGGGAGGGATTCTCTACTGGCACAAAAGCAGCAGCTGCAGGTGAAAATTCCGCCTACACATCACCTGCCTTTGTCAGCCAAGAGCCAGCAGCACAAATAATAAAGGCACTTCGCTGAATTACTGTCCAGTTTCTTGGCTGACTGATAATCCTTTCATTTCAGGTGGGATAACAACACTAGTGGACATGCCACTCAACAGCTATCCATCCACAGTTTCAGAAGAAACTCTCAAACTCAAGGTCAGCTTTACTTCTCTGCCACTTGCACAATATAAGTAGCTTCATACCTGTGATTAACATGCGTGCCTCACTTTCAGCTGGAAGCAGCTCGGGATAAGCTGTACGTCGACGTAGGTAAGTTGCCGGACCAAAACACTGCATCTGCTCAATTCTTTCGCTCATACATGTTCTCCTAAAATGAAAAGCCCTCAAATCATACAGGGTTCTGGGGAGGACTCGTGCCAGAGAACGCCTTCAACCCAAGCGCTTTAGAGAAGCTACTAAATGCAGGCGTGCTAGGACTTAAGGTTTGGTTTCTCAACTAGCAGCTGTAATTAAAACTCCGAAACATGTCGTAGCGAGTGGCTTAGGTTCTCGGCATCATGCTCAGCTGCTCTCTTTCCCTGTTCCATGCCTTCACAAGAAATCCTTCATTGCCCGCATGCACAGCAGCAAAGTTAGGATAATAACGTGAGGCACCAGAGCATGATTGACACTCTCTTTATGCTTATGGGATGTTCTTACATAGAAACATTCAGCAGCAGGTCCATGCATCTTTTCCTCTGTTAGATAGCATACAGATATGCAGAAACTGACTGCTCTCGTTTTTCAGTCTTTTATGTGCCCCTCGGGTATCAACGACTTCCCTATGACAAATTCGACTCATATTGAGGTATGTTGCACTGCTTCAGTATTGTCAGAATTCTGCTTAGGCACTCCCTTTCTGCTCACGGGTTTCTATCCATGCTTAAACCCTACAGGAAGGTTTGGTTACACTGGCAAAGTACAGGAGGCCCTTACTCATCCATGCAGAACGTATACCTGATGTTGAGGATGACCATGGACTTGCTGACCTAGATCCTCGGTCCTACTCCACTTATCTCAAGACTAGGCCCCCAACATGGTAAGCTCAAGCTGTGCTATCATGCCAGAAAAGAGTTGTAGTTGGGATCTAGGTTTTGTACCCTCACTTCTGTAGGAATTTATTACTGTTGTTCTCTCGAAAGCATATGGGCTCTTGAACTGTGCAATTTAGAATTTTGTAATACTACAAGATCAATAGTAGGTTGACCGCACCTCACAAATTATGTCACCGCTTAAAACTTCAGGGAGGAAGCGGCTATCAGAGATTTAGAACGTGCAATGAAGGACACAAAGGTGGGGGGACGGTCAGAAGGAGCTCACCTTCACATTGTTCATCTTGCAGATGCTAAAACTTCTCTCCAACTTATTAAGGTAAAATGGCACTGCAACAACTGAGTATTGGTGAACTTTCCCACGGTTTATCTGAGATTCAAGTTTAAACTTTGAAATGGAACGGATGGGAACATTATTCTTCACATTTTAAAATACAAATTACACATCAAATCAATAAACTGGCTTTCTCTGCTCCTGATGTTTGGTCAGTTTCTTGTACTTTTAGGATGCTAAAAACAGTGGTGCAAGCGTAACCATAGAAACATGTCCTCATTACCTGGCATTTTCAGCTGAAGAAGTTCCAGACGGGGATACTCGCTTCAAATGCGCTCCTCCTATACGGGATGCCACGAACAGAGATAATCTCTGGAATTCTCTGCTTGTATGCTATTTCTTGTTCATGCTGGTTCTTAATTGTTGACACCACCGTCCAATTATTCTGTTCCAAAGCTAATTATTGCTTGATCGATATCAGGATGGACACATAGACATGCTAAGCTCTGACCATTCACCATCAGCTCCTGAACTCAAACTAATGGAGGAAGGCAACTTCTTAAAGGCATGGGGAGGTATTTCATCACTGCAGGTTAGATTGCATTACATCACTGACTAAGCATGTTAATTATTTTACAGCTCACTGATAACAGAATCATAGCATGTTTTCAAGAGCAGAAGTGGAATGGTAGATTAATGTGTATGTGCCGATTTATCATGTTTGAGTTGTAATCAGTTTGGCACAAATTGCAGTTTGTTCTCCCTGTGACATGGACGTTTGGACAGAAGTACGGCATTACTTTGAATCAGTTTGTCTCGTGGTGGAGCGAGAAACCAGCTAAGCTGGCAGGGCAAAAGAACAAGGTACTGAGAACGTTGCTGCTATTCAACCAGCCTCGTGAGATTTGAGAAAGTTGTGCCATACTGAGAATGTTGTGGCACTGATTCGTGCAGGGAGCTATTCTGCCGGGATACCACGCTGACATTGTAGTGTGGAAACCTGAGGCGGGATTCCAACTTGATGATAGCCATTCTGTATACCATAAACACCGGGTTTGCTACTCGCCTCAAGCACTTTGAATATGTTCTTTCCTAGTTCAACCTGTAACTGGAATTTTCTTTAATGTTTGCAGAATATTTCAGCGTATCTAGGACAACAACTTTCTGGCAAAGTACTGTCAACTTTTGTAAGAGGAAACCTTGTTTTCGCTGAAGACAAGCATGCAAACGCAGCTTGCGGTGTTCCAATCCTCGCCAACTAATAATGCTATTGTTGATCTACAGCGTATATGCTTGTATGCACAGTGTTGATTTTTAGGTTACAATTCAACCTCAAGCCATTTCAGCCATGGATTGTACAGTAATACCCCATTGGACTGGCTTGCCTCGGTTGCGAATTGGACTGAAACTGAAGGATCCCTATATGGCTATATTGTACTAGCATTTTTTTTCTTTATCAATTTGATATGGAAGAATAATATGTGCATTTTCAATTCCCATATGCTTCTTGCATTTCCCATCTACTTCATCTTCAAATGCTTACATTCCTCGCAAAAAAGGGTTCCATTACGAAAAGAAAAGACGACAACAACAGACACTAACATCCGTGGACTGGCCGTAGCTAGTAGTAGAAAATAAGAAAGCGTAATATTGATTTACGCAAAGGCCCTTCGGAAACGGCATCTGTACTGCCTGCTTCTGCTTGGATAAGTCGAAGCATGGCCCGCGGGCCGCGGGCCTGCTGCTTCCACGTCCATCGCCGGCGTGGCGAGGCGAGGAAAGCTCCCGCCATGGCGACCACCGCGAACCTTCTTACCCTTCCCCTTCCAATGAGCCTCCCCTCCAGGTTTTCATTCCCTGCCCGCGTCGACCTCCGACACAACCCATGCTCTGCGCAGCAACGCCTCCTCATAGCCGCCACCGCCTCCGCCGCATCCTCCTCCACTTCCTCCAAAACAGAGCCATCGCCCATCTCGTCGGAAACACCGGAGGCGAGGGAGATACGGCTGGAAACCGAGGCCGCCCTGGAATGGAGTGGCGTGTGCACCCGGCTCGCTGACTTCGCCACCACCGCTGCCGGCCGCGCGGCCTGCGTTGATGGGCGGGTCCCCGTCGGGCAGAGCCGAGAGGAGAGCGAGAATCTGATTGAACAGACGGCGGCGGCGGTGCTATTGCCCTCGCCGCTGGATTTTGGCGGCGTGGAGGACGTGTCTGCGGTCGTCACCGCGGCGGCCGGCGGCCGGCTGCTTTCGGTGAGGGAGATTTGTGGAGTCGGACGCAGCATTCGAGCCGCGCGCCAAGTACTCGATCAGTTGCTGAATCTTGCCGGCACAAAGCCAGATGGGAGGTAAGCATTTGGTCACCGACTGAATTCAAATGCCTTTGGCCAAACAGAGTAGTATACTAGAAAGATGGCGCGGCCTTGCCCGCGCGTGATTACCCGTCCCGTTTGCATCGTATAAGAGAATATGGATACTTGGATAATCGATGTTGAATGTGGATACTTAATCGATGTTGAGTAATACCTTATATAATAGTAGTAGGTAAACACACCCAAATGTTTAGTTACAGACACAACAAAGTTCATTCTATATGCTGCAGTAGCAGATGCCCTTGTTTAAGAGATCATTTGTCTTGGTTGTCATGCTTATGCTCCCAATGTTAAAAGTTAAAACAAATAACTAATAAATGTTCAAGAAGGGCTCTGATTTGGTATTTACACTAAAACAAGATAATTTTTCAAGAACATAAGTAGCTTTCTTGTTGAGAATGTGACTAATTCAATTTGTAGCAACAAGACTTACTTGCAGTTTATTCTTTTACAACTTAAGTTTATAATTTAATTTGCCGTACCTGTTAGCCCCATCCATTAAGATTACTATCGCTCTTGAGTGAAAATACGACAGTTGGTTCAGTGAGTCTTGGAAATTCAGCAGCTCATGTCCTCTTCAGCAGGACATATGGGTAATCAAATTAAGTCTGATGGACATAAAAAAATTAACACAAATGCTACTGATTAGAGCTGCTATGCACCTAGAGATGATGAGATGCGGCTTATCATATCAGCCATATCCACTATGTATTTTTTTCCTCAAAACACGCAAGAGGGCAACACATCTTTGTAGTTAAGAGAGAAGAATAAGAGTACAAATAGATACTGACTCTGTCTGCCTGAATTCAAGATCGCACTGCAGCTGCATGATTGTGGAAATGAACATTAGTGGTTACTTTCCTTGGTTACGTTCCTGAACAACATGAGAACGTGAGAGAGCTTCAGTTCCGAGTAGGCTTTCCAAATCAGAGCAGTACCAAAGCACGAGTTACAAGCTACATCAAAGCACGAGTTGCAAGCTACAACAGGCATATGAAACAGAGCACCTACATTTATATAAGAAATATATTGCCAAGGCATATTAGAATTTTAAAAACAATAAGAGAAATTTTTGGTGAATATGAGAATTCCATAATTGGAGAAATATCCCTGAATGCAACAGCACAGTACAATTTTCAGTGTAGTCATTCCTCAATAAGCTGTCATAAACCAAAGCTAATGTAATCTCAAAATATGATAGTTAACACACTAAAAGATAATTCCTCATGTTTTTAGTTGATATCATTAAGACTTTTTTCAGCTTAAACTGGAAGTGTCATCCTGATTGGAGGGAGCACAGTGCTTAGAATGATATTTAACTTGTATAAAGCCAATCATCATTGCAAACTATTTGTTTCTAGCAGCTAAAAATAAAAAAAATGATCTTGTACCGTCTAGCAATACACAAAAAGCACTCCAAAATTCAAATGGGATATACTTTAACATCTACTATTGCCCCTTTGCCATGTCAATGTCACTGACCAATGAAATTATGCATGCTACATGATGATCTTGTCGTTAATAGCACAAATATCAAAAGAAAATTGTCCAAGAAATAAGCATCATAATTTAGTAGGTAAAAACATGTAACCCAAGATAATTAACATGGAGGAGGTGAATCAGAGATATAATGATGGATCACATGATGCCTTGTAGTCTTTTACAATGACTACCAAAACTGGGTTTTCAACGCAAAGCAGTGTGCAATGTAGAAGGACTCATATGCACATCGGGAAGAATCAAACTGGGCAATAAAACGGAATAGTTGGATGTGTTATACACAATTTTCACTGGGTAGAATCCTTGCTGCTCTTGGGAAATGTACATGTTTTATTACAGGGCAGAAAAATAGATGTCCAAATATTTTATCTTAGCTCATAACCTTTTAGTCATGGCACCATAAGGGAGGAGATGCACCCCTATTTATACTTGTACATGGTCTTTAGGATGTTGCCACATGGCAACATTTTTTTGCACTCTTCTAACTAAAATATCTAGCTCTAGAATATTCTCATCCTCATCTTAATGTCTAGATATTTCTTGCCATACATAAATATCTTGTTTATAGACTATTCTTTACTTTGCCATGAAAAAATAATCATTATAATTTAGTAGGTAAAAACATGTAACCCAAGATAATTAACATGGAGGAGGTGAATCGGAGATATAATGATGGATCACATGATGCCTTGCAGTCTTTTACAATGACTATCAAAACTGGGATTTCAATGCGAAGCAGTGTGCAATGTAGAAGGACTCATATTGCACATTGGGAAGAATTAAACTGGGCAATAAAACAGAATAGTTGGATGTGTTATACACGATTTTCACTGGGCAGAATCCTTGCTGCTCTTGGGAAATGGACATGCTTTATTACAGGGCAGAAAAAAAATAGATGTCCAAATATTTTATCTTAGCTCATAACCTTTTCTTTTTTTTTTTTTCATAATACGAATATATTTTCTCTTAGCTGCACAGAAAATACAGGAATTTGAAATGCACTACAAGTATGTAGGTACCTAGGTAAAACGACAGTTATGCTTTAGTACATATTTCCTTTTTGACATGAAGGCCTTAAAGCATACTATTCAATTACTTTATTTTCACATTTTTTTTTCTAGCATGCTATCTGAAAAATTAAATATCTTGCACCATTTTGTCGATGCAAGAAGCTCAGATGTCTTACATTTTCTATGTCAATGAAAACTGAACCCGGGTCAAACTTAGGAGTCCAGGGTTCAACTGAACAATATAGTGTTTTGTTAATTACTCAAAAGTGCAATTTACCAATCGAATAGTGTAGATCCAATGTAATTTTTTGCTACAGTTAGGGACTTGGTAGCATCTGCTCTCCCCATTGACAGTTTCAACATGTAAAGAAATTGCAACTACAAAGTGATAAATCACTATCACTTCAGATGAGAGGCCATTGATTTAAGCAATTGGAAGCGGGTGACGGGTGACTGTGTACCTTTTGGTCATGCTTAGGCGATGTGGAGCTCGTCCTCTTAGTGTTATTTTATTAATAATCATCCTCTAGGCATTTGAAGATGTTGGAGGAGGTGGGAATGTTGGATACTAGGGAGGGGGAAATATTGGTGGCAGCAAAACGGGGTTGCCGGGTCTGCCGGAGAGCTCACAGGAAGAGATAGCTCGTGTAATGTTTTTGTTAATCACCGTAGTACCTATTTCTTCCATGGTCAGGCTCGATTTGATCTCGAACTGAGGAGAAGAGTTGGGAGAGGCGGCGAGCTCGTCGAGGGAGGCGGCGGCTTGGGCGTAGTCTTCAGAGAACACTGCGAGGCTGTAGGGAAGAGTCTAGAAGGCTACGTCAGCAGCTATTGTAATTTCAGATTGGACGGTTCAGAATGGATTTTGGTTGGATCCAATGGTTGTAACTGATGACGCTGACGTGGGACGATATAATTTTGAGAAACCGCGCAGGTTTAGATATTAATAG